>SJYX01020954.1:161982-192918 GCA_006410675.1 Oreotragus oreotragus
TTAAGAGTCTTCTCCAACACCACAGTTCAAAAGCATCAATTCTTTGGTGCTCAGCCTTCTTCACCATAGTGTGCTTTAAAGTTTCCCTTTGGTGTTATATAATCTATGGGCTTGGACAAAAATATACTGACATACATGAATCATCATAGTATCATAAAGAATATTTTCACTGCCCTAAAAGTTTTTTGTGATCTTCTACCCACCCCCACCATCAACTGATTATATTTTTTATTGTCTTTATAATTTTACCTTTTACAGAAGGTCATATAGTTGGAATCATACTGTCTGTAGCCCTTGCCAATTGGCTTATTTTACTTAGTCATCCACATTTAAGGTATTTCCACATCTTTTCCTGGTTTGAGAGCTGTCTTGTTTTTATAACTGAATAATATTTGTCATTTGGATTTGTGAGAGTATATCTATTCACCTAAAGAAGGCCATCTTGAGTGCTTCTGAGTCTTGGCAGTTATGAGTAAAGCTGCTGTATTCATCTGTGTGCAGACTTTTGTATGGACATAAGTTTTCACTTCATTTGAGTAATTATCAAGGAAAGTGATTGTTGGATCCTCTAGTATGTTTGTTTTGTAGGATACTGCCTAACTGTCTTCCGAAGTTGGTTATAAATTTTGCGTTCCTACCAGCCGTGTATGAGAGTTCCTTTGGCTCCACATGTGTGCCAGCACTTAGTGCCGCCTGTGTTCTGGTTTTTGATCATTCTGATACGTGTGTAGTAGTATCTGGTTTTATTTTTCTCTAGTGACATAGGATGTGGAACACCTTTTCATTTGTTTCTTTGCCATCTCTATATGGTCTTCGGTGAGATGACTTTTATGATTTTTGGCTCATTTCTTAAATTATGTCGTTTTCAATAGTTCTTTTATGTTTAGGATGCACGTGTGTGTGGTCAGTTGCTTCAGTTAAGTCTGACTCTGTGTGAACCTATGGACTGTAGCCCACCAGGATCCTCTGTCCATGGAATTTGCCAGGCAAGAATAGGCGAATGGGTTGCCATGCTTTCTTGCAGGGGACCTGCCAGACTCAGGGATCCAACCCATGTCTCCTGCATTGCAGGCAGATTCTTTACCCACTGAACCACCTGGGAATCCCATGTTTAGGATAGCAGTCCTTAATCAGATGTTTATTTTTCAAATATTCTCTCCCAGTCCATAGACTGTCTCTTCATTCTGTTAACATTGTCCTTTGCAGAACAAAAAATTTTAATCTAAAATTTTGGTGAGTAGGTTTGAAGAATTGGGGAATTAAATCTGCATATATTTTTAAAGTAGAAAATAGCTCTTAATGAGTGATTTCCTGTTCAGCAATGTTGGAATGACACATTCCTTTCTCAGATACTCAGTTAATCAAGTTAAGAATTTGCCCATTACCATTCCTATCAGTTACAGGTATCATTGGTACTAGGAGGGTTTTGTTTTGTTTTGGTTTGGTTTAAAAAAAAAGTCTTTTCCTCTTTCAAGTCTGTGAAGCTATATATCTAATAAGCTATGTGTCTGTTCTCTAATTATGGGAGAAAAAACAGTCTAGAATATGAACAGTATTGACTTTCACTAATGAAAAAAAGGAGGAAAATGAGTAAACTGGTATTCATGAAGTAACTGCTGTGTGCCAGACATTGTTAAGCACTTTTCATACATTATTTCAATTGCTCCCCATCGAAGTCAGGCATTTAGATGAAGAAATTCAGTTTTATTGATGAAGAAATTGAGGTTCATTGGATGTGATAACTTTTAAAAACAGCTTTTCACCTTAAAAGTACTAGGGACATAGTAGGAACACAGTTTCCTAGGACTTCAGCCTTTTCTTTCCATTATTCTTTATACTATCTTTCTCCCTCTTAAGTAATTTAACTTACAGAAGTAATGCCCCCCGAAAAAAAACACATTTTAAGTGTCCTTATAAGTAACCACTTTTAACAGATATGAATATATTTAAGAAAATGAGATCTTCCTCTATACATTGCTCCAGATATAAAACAGTTAAAATGGATATTAGCTATTAAAATAAGTTTCAGAAAAGAATGCTAGTAAAGATAGTGCTATCTAATTTTTTTCTGATTTTTACATATAGAAGAATCATCACTGACTAGTTAATGAAGAAATCACATTCATAAATTTCTATAATAATATAACAAGTTTTATCCTTCTGATATTTGGTATTTTGTTAATAAGATAAACATCTCTAATTAATTCATCCTTAATAGTGGAAATATCTAAATTTACCAAATAAATTTTTAAAGCTTTAGGCCTCTTACTTTGGGCATGTTTATGTTTTATTTGTATGCCTTCAGTTCTCAATAAATTTATAGGTTCAACTTTGTTTTTTTTATATTATTATTTATTTTTTAGGGGTTTTTCATTTCTGAGAATAAAAGAGGTTTTTTATTTACTTTGTGCAAGGGTTTAACCTCTTGTCACATCTTTTTATTTTAATGATCTATGATTCTTTTTTAAGCTCTAAGCAAAATACAGAATGTCTTTTGGGCTAATGCTAATGATTGGTTTCTTATCATTTTACACCCTTTGTTGTTTATGATGAAAGTTTTAGAGAAAATTCAATTACTTTTTCTTAGATGAGAAAATTAACATATCAATACCATATTTCTTTGACCTGTAAACAGCAAAGTTAGAAGCACTCTCTAGTTATTATCTCTGGAAGATATCCATCTACACACGAACATGAAATTGAGTCCACATCTCAGTTTGCATTCCTATTATAGAAATCCTTCAAAATTTAGGAGAGAATTGAGATTCTTATTTCAGTAAATGTGTATGCTACTGCTGCTGCTGCTGCTAAGTCGCTTCAGTCATGTCCGACTGTGTGCGACCTCATAGAGGGCAGCCCACCAGGCTCCCTCGTCCCTTGGATTCTCCAGGCAAGAACACTGGAGTGGGTTGCCATTGCCTTCTCCAATCCATGAAAGTGAAAAGTGAAAGTGAAGTCACTCAGTCGTGTCTGACGCTCAGCGACCCCATGGACTGCAGCATACATTTACTAATCTACCCTTGTCTAGCCTTCACTGTGACCTATTTCAGGTTGGGCAGTTGGAGTTGGAGTTGCAATCCATTGTTTGGAGTCTTTTCTGCCCTTTTAGAACAGTATTGTTAATAATTACATATAGTAAAACCAGCTAAAGGTGTGAAAATGAAGAAGCAACTTAGGGCAATTAAATCTACCAAAAGTAATAAAACTTTTAATCTTTGTCTTAAAAATAGTAAATATATTTGTATATTTTATGTTATCAGGATTTACAAGGAAAATTTATTGAGGATAATCAATAAAATACAATGCTATTTTATAAAGTATAATCAAAATTAGACTTTGAATCTTCTCAAAATACTACATTTTAAGATAAAAATTATAATTGTTTGGAATACATACTCCATAACTTTGGAAAAAATGTATTGAATGGAACCACATTATAAGACCTCTAAAAGTTTTATCAGATTCCATATGCAACGATCTTGTAAGTACTCTTTATCTTGTCTGAATTTTCTCTATTTTATATTTTGTAATAGTATATTCCTAAAACTTAAATAGTAAAGGTCAATTTTAATGTTTTCATAACTGTTTAAAGTTATGACTACTATCTCTCATGTTTCTGAGTCTGGCATTTTTAGTTTAATATGTATTTTGGGGTTTTATGATAATTGTTTTCTTTTGTTTTGCAATTTTTTGGCTATCAAGTGAACTAGTAAATAAATGATATTAATTTGACCTGTATCCTTATCAATTGAAGAAGGTGAATCTGACTTTCTAACTACAAAGTCATGACAGAGAATATCAGCTATCATCACCTTAACCATAGTATATAAAATAATCAAATAAAATAAACTATGAAAATAGTGAAAATTAATGTAGCCCCTGTATTTATACATGAGTCATCAGTGACCTGGCAAAATCTATGCTGATTGTGGCCAATGAGCAATAAATTATTTTTTCAGTTCAGTTAGTTGCTTAGTTGTGTCTGACTCTTTGCAACCACATGGATTGTAGCATGCCACCCTCCCCTGTCCATTACCAACTCCCAGAGCATGTTCAAACTCATGTCCATCGAGTTGGTGACGCCATCAAAGCATCTTATCCTCTGTCATCCCTTTCTCCTCTTGCCTTCAATCTTTCCCAGCATCGGAGTCTTTTATAATGAGTCAGTTCTTTGCATCAGGTGGTCAAAGTATATTGGAGCTTCAGTTCAGCATCAATCCTTCCAATGAATATTAAGGACTGATTTCCTTTAGGATTGACTGGTTGGATCTCCTTGCAGTCCAAGGGACTCTCAAGAGCCTTCTCCAACACCACAGTTCAGAAGCATCAGTTCTTTGGTGCTCAGCTTTCTTTAAGTCCAACTCTCACATCCATACTGGAAAAAACCATAGCTTTGACTAGACAGGCCTTTGTTGGCATAGTAATGTCTCTGTTTTTTAATATACTGTCTAGATTGGTCATAGCTTTTCTTCCAAGGAGCAGGATCTTTTAATTTCATGGCTACAGTCACCATCTGCAGTGATTTTAGAGCCCAGGAAAATAAAGTCTGTCACTGTTTCCACTGTTTTCCCATTTATTTGCCATGAAGTATGGGACCAGATGCCATGGTATTAGTTTTTTAATGTTGAGTTTTAAGCCAGCTTTTTTACTGTCCTCTTTCACTTTCATCAAGAAGTTCTTTAAGGGTATTTTTTAACTACCTGATTGCCTGTTTAAGAAGAACAGAAAGTAATAATAATAATAATAAAAAGACAGGGATCAATGACATGACAAAAAATATTTAAATAATATAATCAACTTCAATCAATATGATTCTTGAATAAAATAATTTTTCCCACTAATGTTGTAGTTTTAAAATGTTGGGAGGAAAGGTTTTAGCTTATGTAGGCAGAGGAGCCTGTTAGGCTGCAGTCCATGGGGTCGCTACGAGTCAGACATGAGTGAGCGACTTCACTTTCACTTTTCACTTTCCTGCATTGGAGAAGGAAATGGCAACCCACTCCAATGTTCTTGCCTGGAGAATCCCAGGGACGGAGGAGCCTTGTGGGCTGCCGTCTATGGGGTAGCACAGAATCGGACACGACTGAAGCGACTTAGCAGCAGCAGCAGCAGCAGGCTTTTCCATATGAGAATGAGGTTAAATATCTTAGCAACTCATTACTGGTCCATTAGAAAGCAGAAATGATTATTTTTTTGGATCATATTACATGGATAATTGCAATCACTAAACAATGCAAATGGGATGATGAAATGATGAAAACTGATAAATAAGGTAATAAATGTGCACAATGACTATAAATCCTTTGTATTTAAACTGCTTCCTAAATCACTAAAATACCACTAGATATATTTACATTATTTATTGAATCATTAAAAAAAATTGACTGAATTATTACCATGTCTTATCATTAATTGTTATATGAGAACATTTCTAATATCCTTATCTAATAGCCTTATCTACCAGCTGCAAATTTGAAAATATATGCCAAGTAGTTGTGCTGTTTAGTGCCTTTTACACAGAGACCAGTATTACTTTGGGAAGGGCTTAAAAGTTGTATTGAGTAATGTTTTAAAATAAATTACTTATTAAGATAATATTTAAGATAATTTTAATGTTTTAAACACAAAATTGTTATTAAAAATATTTAAGCCAAAGAAGGCAATATAATTGATTTAACTTATTTTTCAATCCTTCTGACAAAGTTTGCATATGCGTATTAAAAATAATTTCCTTAATACCATCTAAAGGAATTGAAAAGTATATAGAAGAAAACATAATTTATTATCTATGTTTTGCCAAGCATCTAAGGGGTAGCCTTAGTACAATTAACTTCAACAGAATAATACAGAATACTGAAATGTTTTTGTTGTTGCTGATAGTGGTTGTTGGAGAAGGCAATGGCACCCCACTCCAGACTCTTGCCTGGAAAATCCCGTGGACGGAGGAGCCTGGTGGGCTGCAGTCCATGGGGTCGCGAAGAGTCGGACACGACTGAGCGACGTCACTTTCACTTTTGACTTGCATGCATTGGAGAAGGAAATGGCAACCTACTCCAGTGTTTTTGCCTGGAGAGTCCCATGGACGGCGGAGCCTGGTGGACTGCCGTCCCTGGGGTCGCACAGAGTCGGACACGACTGAAGCGACTTAGCAGCAGCAGTGGTTGTGGTTTTTTGTTTTGTTTTGTTTTAGATATCAATATATGCATGGAATGCAAATCTATATAATTTTAAATTGGGGGAAATTTTAAAAATATTACTTAATGGTGGAATGCTTTGGATTTTAATAAATATCATTCATCTTATTTTTCACCCAGTCAAAAAGTTAAAGGTAGCTATTATGGCTGAAATCAAATAAAGAGGTTCGTTAGGTTCATTGATTAAATAAAGCAGGGGAGATCAAGCAATGGCCCTAATTCCAAACTATACCTGTTGTAATACAACTTATGTATTTGTTTTTTGTCTGTGGAGACTTTCTTGCTACAGTGACAGAGCTGAATAGTTGTGACAGAGCCCATCAATCCTATAAGACCTAAAATAATTACCACCTGAACGTTAAAGAAAATTTATGCTGACTTCTTAAAGGAATACANTCATTGATTAAATAAAGCAGGGGAGATCAAGCAATGGCCCTAATTCCAAACTATACCTGTTGTAATACAACTTATGTATTTGTTTTTTGTCTGTGGAGACTTTCTTGCTACAGTGACAGAGCTGAATAGTTGTGACAGAGCCCATCAATCCTATAAGACCTAAAATAATTACCACCTGAACGTTAAAGAAAATTTATGCTGACTTCTTAAAGGAATACATACATGTATATCATATATAGATTATTGCCATATTATAGTGTGTTTTAGAAATCATTTTGAAGAAAAACACTTGGCTACAGAATTCTAAAATTATCTCTGTTTATGCTTCCCTGATCTACAATATTTGTATTTCTGTCATAATCATCTTTTTTTCTTATAAGAGCATGTTTTATATAATGTCTGCCAATGAAATAATTAATTAATGCCTTAATTAATTACTGAACACTTGCTAGATACAAAAACTGTAAGCACTAATGATATCAAAGTGAATAATTTTGTTCACAATCCACCGAGAGAGTCAGAGATAATCTAAATCAACACAGGCATTGTATACAATGGGCAAGATGTAGTCAGGCCTGAAGGAAATTCAGCTTTTACTACTCTAAACTGTAAGGAGCATAAGCCTAACTTAAAATGACTTACAGAGAAAGGAATTACTCTCTTACCTGAAAAGCCCCAGATTTAATTGACTTTAGGTCTCTCTTCATCTACGTGCTCAAGTGAAGCCTCCAGAAATCTGTCTTTCTCCACCTCTGTTGTACTTTGTGTTGGGGCTTCATTTTTAAGTGTTAGCATATTGGCTTTAAGCAGCAGCAAGATTATGTACTTGAACTTTTAATCTCAGTTTTAAGTTACCAGCATTTTTTTTTCCCCCAGTGTTTTCAGCAAAAATTCCAAGCTTGGATATATTGATTTCTGTTGGATTGCAAGCCCATCCCTGATTCAGTCAGTGTGACCAGGGAGCTTCATTAGGCAGATGTGGCTCACATGTCTAAATAGACTGAGCTTGTGAGCAGTGATTCTGCAGAGCAAAATTTTCTGCAGAGCAAAATCCAGATGCTCTTACGGTGTGAGTGCTAGGTGGACAAATTGATATTAACTGCATTCAGTTAACCTGAAAACCTCTTCTAGGGAAACTTTTCAATAATATGTCATTCTCTATAACTAGGAATTTTTTGTGATATTTTGGGCTAAAAATAATATGACTTTTATATTTGGTCATGGAGATTCAATCAATAGGGAGTAGACTCCACTATTTTTTGGTAAAAATTTGCATTATGTATATCCTGGCGATTAATTAATTTAGAAATTTGAAACAATTTTTAAAAGTTTCAATTTTTTATCACTGCTAATAAAAAATTATAATGAATGTGATTTACATTAATATATATAGTCATATATATATATATGACTATATATATATGTAGGAAGATCTTAGTCTCCAAATTTATGTGTAAATATAAATACAGCATTGTTATTAGATTGGATTCTCTATTTCATTATTCCCTATGAGGTAAGATGGAAGTATTTCTGTGCTTAGTTGTGTCTGACTATTTGTGACTCTTTGGACTATAGCCCTCCAGAATCCTTTTTCCATGGGATTTTTCAGGCAAGGATACTGGAGTAAACTGCCATTTCCTCCTCCAAGGGGTTTTCCTAACCCAGGGGTCAAACTTGTGTTTTTCCTGCATCTCTTGCATTGCAGGCAAATTTTTTACCTGCTTAGACATCAGGGAAGCCCAGAAATATTTCCAGGGGAATACATAAGATTGTTAATATACTGTAAGATAAGTACTGACTTAAAAATTAAATATGAAAATGATTTTAACAGTTTTGTATTTCTTAGAATTCTCTTCCATGCTCTATTACTTCCTAAAATAAAACCGATTATGAAATTTATATTATATAGCAAAAGACCTGACATTGTATATATAAGTATATAAAGAAAACTGGAAAAGAAACTATTTTGAAAATGCAATTATTCTAGAATAATCATGACCTTTTTAAATGAGCTGCCTTCCATATATATATAAATGTTGTTTTTTTGGCATGGCTTTTGCTATCAGCACTATTAATACCTAAAAGAAAGTATCTTCTTTTTAAGCAATATTGTACTTACACTTACTTATCCTATATGGTTGACCTCTTTTACTTCATACAGGAGCCCTGTGAAATGGGGGTACTATCTCTATTATATAGGTTAGGAGTTTGAGGCTTGGAGAAGTTAAGTAACATATAAATTATAATAGCTGATAATTGACCTGTGATAGATTCTCAAGTGGGCATAATTTTTAAGCAAATGTTTTTAATTTATGCAAGACTTCCTCCAGTTTCATGGCAAATAGATGGGGAAACAATGGAAACAGTTAAAGACTTTACCTTTGGGGGCTCCAAGATCACCGCAGATGGTGACTGCACCCATGAAATTAAAAGATGCTTGCTCCTTCCCTGGTGGCTCAGATGGTAAAGTGTCTACCTTCAATGTGAGATCTCTGACCCAGATATCTGACCCGGGTTCAGTCTCTGGGTTGGGAAGTTCCCCTGGAAGGAAATGGCAACCCACTCCAGTACTCTTGCCTGGGAAATCCCATGGACAGAGAAGCCTGGCAGGCTACAGTCCATGGGCTGCAGAGTCAGATACGACAGAGCAACTTCAGTTTCAGTTTGCTCCTTGGAATAAAACTTATGACAAACCTAGACAACATATTAAAAAGCAGGGATATTATTTTGCCAACAAAAGTCCATCTAGTCAAAGCTATGGTTTTTCAGGGGGTCATGTATGGATGTGAGAGTTGGACCTTAAAGAAAGCTGAGCACCAAAGAATCAATGCTTTTGAACTGTGGTGTTGGAGAAGACTCTTGAGAGTCCCTTGGACTGCAAGGAGATCCAACCAGTCAATCCTAAAGGAAATCAGTCCTGAATATTTATTGGAAGCTGAAACTGATTGAAGCTGAAACTCCAATATTTGGCTACCTGATGTGAGGAACTGACTCATTGGAAAAGACCCTGATGCTGGGAAGGATTGGGGGCAGGAGGAGAAGGGGACGACAGAGGATGAGATGGTTGGATGGCATCACCAACTCAATGGACATGAGTCTGAGTAAGCTCTGGGAGTTGGTGATGGACAGGGAGGCCTGGTGTGCTACAGTCCATGGGGTCTCAAAGAGTCAGACATGACTGAGCTACTTAAGTGAACTGAACCTCCAATTACCTCTGTCATGTAATTTGAAAATCATGAATTTGAAAATATTTATAATAAAAGCAGTAGTATATATATAAAATCTTCATTCAGTTCAGTTGTTCAGTCAGAAAAGGAAAGATATACGCATTTGAATGCAGAGTTCCAAAGAATGGCAAGGAGAGAGAGGTAAGGAAAGCCTTCCTCAGTGATCAATGGAAAGAAATAGAGGAAAACAACAGAATGGGAAAGTCTAGACATCTCTACAAGAAAATTAGACATTAAGAGATGGGAATACCAGACCACCTGACCTGCCTCTTGAAAAATCTGTATGCAGGTCAGGAAGCAACAGTTAGAACTGGACATGGAACAACAGACTGGTTCCAAATAGAAAAAGGAGTATGTCAAGGCTGTATATTGTCACCCTGCTTATTTAACTTATATGCCGAGTCCATAATGAGAAATGCTGGGCTGGAAGAAGCACAAGCTGGAATCAAGATTGCCGGGAGAAATCTCAATAACCTCAGATTTGCAGATGACACCACCCTTATGACAGAAAGTGAAGAGGAACTAAAAAGCCTCTTGATAAAAGTGAAAGAGAAGAGTGAAAAAGTTGGCTTAAAGCTCAACATTCAGAAAACTAAGATCATGGCATCTGGTCCCGTCACTTCATGGGAAATAGATAGGGAAACAGTGGAAACAGTGTCAGACTTTATTTTTGGGGGGACTCCAAAATCACTGCAGATGGTGACTGCAGCCATGAAATTAAAAGACGCTTACTCCTTGGAAGGAAAGTTATGACCAACCTAGATAGCATATTCAAAAGCAGAGACGTTACTTTGTCAACAAAAGTCCATCTAGTCAAGGCTATGGTATTTCCAGTGGTCATGTATGGATGTGAGAGTTGGACTGTGAAGAAGGCTGAGCACTGAAGAATTGATGCTTTTGAACTGTGGTGTTGGAGAGTCCCTTGGACTGCAAGGAGATCCAACCAGTCCNATTTCCAGTGGTCATGTATGGATGTGAGAGTTGGACTGTGAAGAAGGCTGAGCACTGAAGAATTGATGCTTTTGAACTGTGGTGTTGGAGAGTCCCTTGGACTGCAAGGAGATCCAACCAGTCCGTTCTAAAGGAGATCAACCCTGGGTGTTCTTTGGAAGGACTGATGCTAAAGCTGAAACTCCAGTACTTTGGCCACATAATCCGAAGTGTTGAGTCATTGGAAAAGACTCTGATGCTGGGAGGGATTGGTGGCAGGAGGAGAAGGGGATGACAGAGGGTGAGATGGCTGGATGGCATCACCGACTCAATGGACATGAGTTTGAGTGAACTCTGGGAGTCGGTGATGGACAGGGAGGCCTGGTGTGCTGCAATTCATGGGGTCACAAAGAGTTGGACACGATTGAGTGACTGAACTGAACTGTAGGAAATATTTCATGCAAAGATGTCCCTAGTATTAAGGACAGAATGTATGGACTTACAGAAGCAGAAGATATTAAAAAGAGGTTGCATGAATATACAGAACTATACAAAAAAAAAAAAAAAAGAAAAAACTTCATTAGGAAATCCTCTATGAATGCATTGAACAGTAATGTGCTTCCTCAGGCTGACCATTAAGTCAAATCAATAGTAACTAAGTTAAATAAAATAAAATAAAAATTTTAAATGAGAAAACATTTTAAATAATCAAAAACACCTTGACATTAGGGGAAAATAACCTAAAAACTGAGTTGATTTTAGGCAAATGCCTGTCTTTCCTAGTTAAAGCTTTTTGCCTCAAGCTTGAGGTTGTTTTTAGCAGCAACTAAATCCCTTATTTTTCTCTATATTGATAGGTTCATTAAAATAAATTTAAATCAATTAGTTCTACATGGTGGCTGATATGGTAAATTATGATATAAAAATTTGCAAAGTTGGCTTCTGCATAAGTCAAGTTTCTAAAGAATATTTATTATTTTTTTCTTATGAAACTCAGCATCAGCCTATTATACAGTTGACTTGAATTTAATTCAAATAAAATACATGTGATGTTACCATAGCTTTAAATTTTGAATAAAAACATGTATTTCCTTTAGATGTATGAGATTCTGTATGTATATATATATACGGAATATATTTTTCTAACTAGTATTAAAAAAATTACCTGCTTCCTTGTTAATGTTAAAATTCAGGGTCATTGATTGACTTGGTCCCAGATGTTCGGTTTTCTCCAGTGGCTTTTCATGCATTTTCTTAATCATGTGTTTAATGTTGAAGTAAGGCATTAAGTGTTCATTATATTGCTAACAGGATGCTTATCGTTTTAGTGAGTCATATATTTCATCTTTCAGCAGACAGAGATACAAATTTCATGAATGTCCCTTAATACTCTCTTTTGGTATGACAACTTATCTGTATTATTGTTTAAGTCAACATCTTAAAAATCTTTAAAAGATTAATATCAATCTGTAGTTCAGTTTTTTCTCTATGAAATTAAAGTTATATATGATCATTAATTGAGTGAAATAACTTGCATTATGCATACATAAATTGGTTGAAACATATAAAAAGTGTTTCTTGTTACACTTTTTTTTTTTCATTTACTGCTGCATGTAGTGAGCTCAAGTCCTTGACGAGAAGAATAAATATGTATTGGAAACCGTATCCCTTAATTTTGAAATTTAAATTTTAAAACTGCATGTTATAAATGACTATATAAATGAGTTATTTTGTCCCTAGGTAACATTTAAGTTCAGAAAAAGTTTCTTTTCTTTTTATCTCACTAGTTTATAAATTTTGGCAAGTTGAGATGCAGTAGTTATATCCTACACTTCTAGAGTGGGTCTCCATTTGTGGGGACAAAAAATGCGAATGTATAATATAGAAAAAGCAATGAATTTCCTAACTTTTTCTGCCTTCTCACCCAGGTTATACTTGTTAATTGACTCCTTGTTCATGTCCACTTAGATATTTCAGATTCACTTAGCCATTGCTGCTACTTAACTTTTATCCCCTGCTATTTCTCTTTGGTGAACTTCCACTGATTTTCTCTGTTGATGTGTTAGTAATGGCAGTCTCCCAGTACTATTCTCCCCTTGTAAAAGCAGCAAACACATCCTTCAGTTTGCATACTTTCGCCAAATGTGGACCCTTTTGATTTATTTGTAAGAGTCTATTTACTTATCAGGTGAATTAAAATTCTTGAAATATGGTAAGCAGTAAAAAGCATAATTTTTTTTTCACCTTTGCTTCTGTCCATTCTTATACTTTCCTTCAGGCTTCTCCATTTCCTTTCCATCCTTTTTATGTAACTTGCTTCCTGCTGAGAAGCCTCAATGGAAATTTCTTTCCCTCAAACTGAGGAAAGTGTTGCTGTCTAATTAGAGCACAGGGAATGCTGCAGAAGCCAACAGCCACCGTCTTCCCTGTCTTCAGGGACTGCCTCTCATCTCTGCAACATGCTCAGACATTGTAATCCTCGAGAGCTAATGCTACAGGCGTACATATATGCCTTAGAAATGCTTATTTATAATTGTATATGTTCAAAAATATATCACTAGCTGATAGGAACTTTAATCAATATCTGACAGTATGGGATTTTATTCACTTAAGTACTGTTCTCTCTGGAGACCCAGTTCTTTAAAATCTGTTGTCAAAATTCTCATTTAACACCAAAGCCAAGAAACAAGATTGTCCTTTTAATCCTGTAGCTAACTGACTGCCTCAACCACTTCTAATATGTGTTCTTCTAAGAAATGTGAATCTTTCTAATTTTGAAAATGTTTCTTTCTTTGGAGAATGAGCAAACAACAAATCTGGTTATTTGAATGTGTATATTGCAATAGAAATTGTTAAACATTTCATACTATGTATTAGAAATCCAAAGGGTGTATACCCCAGATATTTCTGTTGACATATGAGATTTAGATTTATATCTTAATCTCTTTAAGGATAATGGTAAACATTGGAGAACAAGAGTCTGTTTGGCGTCTGTTTAACAGAGTGATGCCTTACAGCAGAATATAGCAGAGAAACAGTGCTTTTTGAAGGACACTGGAGGTTTACCATTAACCATTTAGAGTTCCTGTTGTGTACAGGGGCTTCCCTGGTGGCTCAGATGGTAAAGAATCTTCCTGCAATGCAGAAGACCTGGGTTCGATGCCTTGGTTGGGAAGATTGATTCCCAGGAGAAAGGAATGGCTACCTACTCCTGTATTCTGGCCTGGAGAATTCCATGGACAGAGGGGCCTGGCAGGCTACCCATTCATGGGGTCACAAAATACACATCAACCCAGAACCAGTGTTTCATGTATCATTTTCCTAATGTAGATCTACTATAAATTATACCCCTTGTGTTCTCTGCCTTCTTTTCAATATTTTTTAATAATTGGAGGATAATTGCTTTATAATGTTATATTTTTTCTGCCATACAGCAACATGAATCAGTCAAAAGTATAGATATATCCCCTCCTTCTATTCTCTGCCTTCTTGTGTTGTTCCACCACCAGACATTTAATTTCCAAAGCTAGAGTCTTCAACCTTGGTTCCTCCCTCCTTTTAAGTTTTGACATTTCAACCAATTATCAAGACTTTTCAGTTTTGCCACCTTAAGTATATTTTGAATCCACCTATTTCTCCATCTTTGTTATACAATCCCCATGCCTATAGGCCTGTACTTCACAGATTCATTTTCTATAGAAATGTCAGATTAACCTATATCAAAAGCAATGAGAGCTTATTTTGGATGGACAAAATAGTTCATTCGAGTTTTCCCATAGGATGTTATGGAAATCCTGAACAAACTTTTTTGCCAACCCAATACTTCCTTGCTTATAACACATTCTGGGATCTCACTTAAACAGATGGACTGACTCCAGACTCCTTTAATAACTAATTGGATAATGTGTACACAAATAACAATTTTTCAAAGCCTTGCTTTTCTCGTATACACATGTATATAATTGTATTAATGTCATTGGGAAGATTATTACAAGATAATGCACATAGAGCACTTTGCAGTGTTGAACTTGGAGGAAGCGATTGATTCATGTTAGCTGCTCTCTTTATAACATGTTATACAAAATCTCTGTATTTGAGCCTCTGTTTGCCTCAACGACCTCTTCTGTTGTCAGACTGTGTCTTCTACTCCAAGGACACAAAGTGGCTTCTAGATCTGTATGTAGTTTCAATTTTCTTTCTCTTGTCATCTGTCTGAAATGCCTGTTCTTTTATTCTAGTAATTTCACCAAGGTGACTATTATTCATCTCTTAACACTCAATTCTAATGTCATATTCAGGAAAGCTAACCTGATATCCACTGTTCTGACCCATTAGATATCTGTATTTCCTAGGGCTGCCAAAATAAAGTACCACAAACTAGGTGCCTAAAACAATGAAAATCTGTCACTGTTCTGAAAGTCAGATATGCTAAATGTCATGGGTCTGAGGTCCTGGATAGAATCCTTCCTTGCCTTCCTAGTTTCTGGTGGTAGCCATCAAACTTGGTACTCCTTGGTTTGCAGCCTCATCACTCTAATCTCTGCCTCAGTTATAGTATGATGTTCTACCTGTGTGTCCAAATTCCTTTATACTGTGATATTGGATTAAAGGCCCTCCCTACTCCAGGCTGACCTCATTTTTCCTAGTTGAATCTGCAAGAAGTCTAAGTCCAAATTAGGCCACATTCTTAGGTACTTGGGGATTAGCACTTAAACACATTTTTTGAAAGACAATTCCACCAACAATAGTGACTCTCATGTGTACTTTCATATTACCTGTTATACAACTGCTTTTGCATTTAACTCATCATGTGTTAATAAACTGTTCATGTTCATCTCCTCTAATAGATTTCAAATTCTCTAGAGCATGTGCCAAGACTAATCTCTTTGTCTTCCTAGCACAGGACACATGATAAGCTTTTAATATATGTCAATTAAGTAAGCATATTATTGTTCACTATTTAAAAATAGGTTTTGTGATACAAAAGATTACAAGAGTTGATAATGTCACATAATACCTAATAATCTGATTTTTTACTTTCTCGTTACTACGAAGAGAACGAATATAGAAATACCTTAAATCAGAAACAAACAGAATATAGTTCTTTTCCCTGGGACCTCATTGTTAGTGTAGCTTTGGGGAAAATATCTAATTACTTCATGCTTATCTATAAAAATATAAATGAAAGAAATTATAACTTACTGATTCATTTTCAGGCATCATACTTTTTTTTTTTTCCCCCAGAACTGTCAGAGACTTAATTTAATCAGAAAGTAGAGTCTACTTATGAAGAGAGTGATGTGTCATGTTTAGTTCTTAATCTGAAGGAAATGAAGGACCATGAAAGTCAAGTAAGGATTATGAGAAAAGCTGAGATAAAGCAGCAGTAGTGAATCTAGTTTAAGAAGGGATACTGGAGATGGGATTGAACACACAGGGATGGGCTGATTAAATGTTGGGAAGGATGAGAAAGAGGTTTAGGAAGCAGTGTTGAATGAATTTTTGAACCTGTTATCAAATGGCAGATATCATGATATGGATGTGTGAGTGTGCTCAGTCATTTCTGACTCTGTGCCTCCATGGACTATAGCCCATCAGACTCCTTTGTCCATGGAATTGTCTCCTTTGTCCAAGAATACTGGATTGTGTTGCCATTTCCTATGCATATGTTAGTCGCTTCCAGTTCCAGTTCCAGTTCAGTCCCTCAGTGGTGTCCAACACTTCAACCCCATGAATCACAGCAAGCAAGGCCTCCCTGTCCATCACCAACTCCCGGAGTTTACACAAACTCACGTCCATCGAGTCGGTAATACCATCCAGCCATCTCATCCTCTGTGGTCCCCTTCTCCTCCTACCCACAATCCCTCCTAGCATCAGAGTCTTTTCCAATGAGTCAGCTCTTCACATGGGGTGGCCAAAGTATTGGAGTTTCACCTTTAGCATCATCCTTCCAAAGAACACCCAGGACTGATCTCCTTTAGAATGAATGGACTGGTTGGATCTCCTTGCAGTCCAAGGGACTCTCAAGAGCCTTCTCCAACACCACAGTTCAAAGCATCAATTCTTCAGTGCTCAGCTTTCTTCACAGTTCAACTCTCACATCCATATATGACCACTGGAAAAACCATAGCCTTGACTAGATGGGATTTTGTTGGCAAAGTAATGTCTCTGCTTTTGAATATGCTATCTAGGTTGGTCAAAACTTTCCTTCCAAGGAGTAAGCGTTTTTTAATTTCATGGCTGCAGTCACCATCTGCAGTGATTTTGGAGCCCAAAACAATAAAGTCTGACACTGTTTCCACTGATTCCCCATCTATTTCCCATGGAGTGATGGGACCAGATGCTATGATCTTCGTTTTCTGAATATTGAGCATTAAGTTAACTTTTTCACTCTCCTCTTTCAATTTCATCAAGAGGCTTTTTAGTTTCTCTTCACTTTCTGCCCTAAGGGTGGTGTCATCTGCATATCTGAGGTTATTGAGATTTCTCCTGGCAATCTTGATTCCAGCTTGTGCTTCTTCCAGCCCAGCATTTCTCATGATGTACTCTGCATATAAGTTAAATAAGCAGGGTGACAGTATATAGCCTTGACGTACTCCTTTTCCTATTTGGAAATGCTGTCTAGCATCCCACAATAGGCATGCATTTCAATATGTTTAACCAGACTCTGTACCTTAGAATGCACATACTATATACATGCTTTCAAAATAAACTATTGTGTTTTAAATTTGAATAAAGACTCATTTTTATGTCCCAATAGTTTTGTTAGCTGTGCTGAAGACTTTATAATATTTTTATATGAGATGCTTTTCACTGAAGAAGGAATCTTAAGAGAATGGTATATCTACATGTTTGCTTGGGACAAACCCATCCTCACTAGCAACTACAATTTATTCCCTCTTCTGCAAGTGGCTAGTGCATCAAAGGAGACTGCTTGCCTCTCTAGCCCTCTGATGAAGAACCCTCACTGGGTTCACCCAGTCGTGTGGATTCCCTTTGTGTGATTGTTTTAGGCATAGGCCTTTTTTTGATTTTGGCCATTGTTTTTTAAGGGCTGCCTATGGAGTGGCTTTTGGTGTAGAACATCCTTACTCTTAAAATGAGACACAAGGTAGGAATTTTACTTTTTTGGATTTAACTTATTCATGTAAGAACTACAAATACAGTGTCCATTTTAAGACCAGAGGGCATAAATCCAATAAAATTTCACAGAATTCAAGTCAGAGCCATGATGTTAAATGTTCAGTGTTAAATCTCTGAATTAATGAACTTGAATCAATTCATCTTCCAAATTTAATATGTGAGATGATACAATCCTTATTTTGAAGCTACTTTAATTTACATTTGCTTTTTTGTTTTTAACAGCCTAAATTATTCTGATAAAAGTAGAAATGTCCTTGCATTTATCTTGTACTTATTGCTTCCTGGAAATACCTTAATTTAAAGCAGGTAGGATGTACATTATAGAAGAGTCTCTGTCTGAGGTCATGACTGGACCTAATTCAAAAGAGCCAACCCAACCAGGCCAGGTATCAGAAAGGAGAGATGAAGCATCTTAGAGGAGACAGACCTGTAAGATTTAATGGTCTTCAGAAACTGGCACATGTGGGCTTTCTTTCACAGTTTATTATGCTGCACCATGTATGTTATACTTACAAACCATAAAAATGGCTAAAATTATTTTTTGGTAATATAAATCTTACTCTTGCACTCTTCAAAAAGTCCATGTATGAGGACAGTTAGACATGAAAGTTTATTTTGCTGTATATTCTCCTTTGGAAGTCTTATATGTATCCTAATGTAGGCATGTGCACACATACACACAAAGTTATTCATTTGCTTTTATTTGGCACTTCATTGAAAGCAAATGTGAAGAAATCAAAGACATCTTTCTGAGCTCATGTCGTTCCTTTCATAAGCTTTCATGTTAAGTGATTTCAGGCACCAACATTAGTGAAATACCATTTGCAATTTTCTTTCTCTGGATTTGATTTTATTCCTTTTTATTTTTATCACACATAAATAGTTTGATCTGAAAATATTACACATTGAGAAGACAAAAGACTAAACTGAATTAATATGATGTCTCTAGTCTTAGTCCTGTCATGGCAGCTAGAATGTTCTTGCAGCTTGAGGAAGAGAAGAATGCTTTGCAGCACTCACAGGAAGTGTAATCAATTATATCTGTTTTTAACTTAAAAAAAGAAAATCTGTCTGCAAAGTGAACATTGTCTTCAATAAGAAAAACACATACATGCAAATATTGTTCCTCTTTTAGAAGAAAACAAGTTATACCTCCATTTACTATACTTTAAGATAGTGTATTCAGACACACACTGATTTATTCGGTTAACCAAACATGCAACTTCAAAAATGTTCAGTTCTGATATGCGGCTGCAAGTAGATGGTTAATAAACTAATATAGAGGCAATTCCAATTATTTTTAAATGAGAAGTTTGTCATAATTCTATATATCCATTGTTGTAGCATTCAGTTAGTACTAGAAGATTACAGCTTAGAAATCACTGGCACATAACTCAGAACTGAAATGCTTTTCCAAGCAATGCTTGTGAGCATGTTAATTTTAAATGTACATTTCCATTTATTGTGAATGCATGCTTCTGTGAGTTGTATTCATGTCTGACATAGCTAATCATTTTGTTTTTGGAATGGGCTCCATAAATATTCTGTGGATGGTGACTGATGATTATGATAATTTGTTCTAGCAAATATTACCCAGAGATGTGTGGGATATTTGGTAATTGGACTTCCTTGCAAGATTACTGCATTTTCAAACATATTTCTGTATTTTTGGAATATTACTAATATTACTAAGGCAATTTTCTGACATAGCTAATCATTTTGTTTTTGGAATGGGCTCCATAAATATTCTGTGGATGGTGACTGATGATTATGATAATTTGTTCTAGCAAATATTACCCAGAGATGTGTGGAATATTTGGTAATTGGACTTCCTTGCAAGATTACTGCATTTTCAAACATATTTCTGTATTTTTGGAATATTACTAATATTACTAAGGCAATTTGAAAAAAATTCCCAGTAATAAACCCTTAAGGTTCATAAATTTGTTCATACTACAGTAAGACAATCTGAAAATTTTTCTTTTTTTAAATTGCCACAGCAGTAGTTTAGAGCACAGGCAAATAGTAACTTTTTAGTGCAGTAGAAAATTAGTATATTAAAATTAGTATATTAAATTGAATTTTGTCAAATTAAAACTGTTTACTTAAGTCTGTAAACATGAAATAGTCTTATAATAACACTGATACATGAATTAATACATCAGTTGGATCTCATTAATAATTTCTTAATGTTTGATATATCGTATTTTATAAAGTTTTATTTGTGATATTTTATACTTTATGAAATAAAAAAATTGAAACAATGATCTAATTTCTGTAAAATGCTTTAGTAATTGCCTTTGTTGGTCAGGCAAACCTAGCTCATTTTCTCACATCTATTGCAATAAGCTTTATCCACTGAAAATACCATTGTGATCCAAAAAAAAAAAAAAGTATAACATGGTGTCTTTTAGCCAAGCTGTAAACAAAATATTTGTTTGTACTGAAACATTATATATGTAAGTATAGGCCTATGCATCATTTTAATAAATAAAACTGTATGTTATGGAAATGTTAAACATCTTAACTCTACTAAACATGCTCTACTATAATAACATGTATCTTCCTGTGTAAGGCTTCTATAAAGTGACTGCCACAGGAAGCAATTTCAGTGAGTCTTTTTGCTTAAGTGCTTATGATAGGCTGTATAATACCACTTCAGTGGTCTTGACATCTTTATTCCCATAGCCTGTGAATTTTACTTTATATGGATAAAAGATTTTTATGTATGCAACAGTATTAAGACTTTTGAGGTGGAGGCATCATCCAGGATTATGGAGGTGGGCCTTAAATATGATCACAGTGTCCTTATAGAGGGAAGCAAGGACGGAAGAGCCTGGTGGGCCGCAGTCCATAGGGTCGCTAAGAGTCGGACACGACTGAGCAACTTCACTTTCAATTTTCACTTTCATGCATTGGAGAAGGAAATGGCAACCCACTCCAGTGTTCTTGCCTGGAGAATCCCAGGGACGGGGGAGCCTCGTGGGCTGCCATCTATGGGGTTGCATAGAGTCAGATATGACTGAAGCGACTTAACAGCAGCAGCAGCAGCAGTGTCAGAATCAGTGTGAAAAAGGTGATGTGGTGTGGGGCTACAAGCCAAGGAATGAGGGCAAGCCTCCAGAAACTGGAAAAAAAAAGACAAGAAAACAGATTCTTCTCAAACCCTTTATGGAACAAACTCTGCCAACACCTTTGTCTTAGTCGTAAAAGACTATTTTGGACTTCTACCGCCAGACCTATTTTGTGGTAATTCGTTCCAGAAGCAACAAGAAAACAAACACAGTATCCTAGTTTCTGTGGTCCTCCTTACTCCTCATTTTGGTCATGTTTTTACTTGCTTGTGTCATATCACATTTGAAATGTAAAGAATGTGAAATAAAATGTAAAAATAAAAAATGTGAATGACTTCGGCTTAAAGAATTACCTTGTGAATCATAGAACTTGATTTAGCTTCATTGTTACAGTGTCTTCTGTAAGACATTACAATACTTTTAGCTTATGGTTTAGAATCAATGTTCTCAAAAATATAAACAGCAAATAAGAACCTTATCACTTTTGTTGCTCTTTTTAAATTGTCACTTAGAGTGCATGTAAACAACTTTGGCAGGTTCTTTTGTTAATTTTAGGTATAAAGCTAAACTATAAGAATTAGAGAATTTTTAAAAATATTGATTTATTTTTCTCTGACCATTTAGTTATCATACTAATTGAGAAGGAAATGGCAACCCACTCCAGTGTGATTCCTTTATGATACATATATTCATATTCTACCAAAAGATAATTGCCTTATTCTTCCTAAGCAAGTCCAAACTGAATGATGTATTTGTAGGCCTCAGAGCAATGGACAGTGACACATAGGGAAAGTACTGTCTTAAGGAAAAGATAATTATTCTGATTTTGGACATTGAGCAAAATGTTATTGATATTCATTGATGAATTCATTTTTTGTTTATCACTACAGTCCATCCTGAAAATTAAAAATTGCAAGTAACCCTGTTGTTGTTCAGTCAGCAAGTTGTGTCTGACTCTGCAACTCTGTGGATTATACCATGCCAGGCTCTTCTGTCCATGAAATTTCCCAGGCAAGAATACTGGTTTGGGTTGCCATTTCCTTCTTTGAGGGATCTTCCCAGATCAGAGATCAAACCTATGTCTTCCTCATTGATAGGCAGATTCTTTATCACTGAGCCAGCAGGGAAATCCTGATTACCTAAACCATTTTCAGATTTTTAACACTAATGTAGCCTGAGAATAGTACCTTGCTTTTTGCATAAATTATATGTTCTTAGTCACTTTGTCATGTTCGAATCTTTGCAACCCCATGGCCTGTAGCCCACCATGCTCCTCTCTCCATGGACATTTTTTAGGCAAGAATACTGGAATGGGTTGCCATTTTCTACTACAGGGGATCTTTCCAACACAGGAATTGAACCCACATCTCTTGAATAGTTCAAAAACATTTTACTCTTAGAACAGAATTCCTTACTCATATATGGCTCAGATATTGATGTGCCATAATTTAGATACTGTATTACTTGGGTGTATTCAGTGTATGTGTTTCTCATCAGTCATGTGATAAATACTAACATAAATTCATATGACTAATTTTGCTAGCAAAAGATACAAAGTACCTATATTTTAATATGGTCATATCTTATAATTCCAATGATTTTAAATAGAATTTTATATATTTGCATGACTAAAGAATTAATTGAGAAGTTTCTGAACATTTGTTGGATTGGATATTTTTGTACACACTAATTTAAGAGCAAAATAAAAATATATAATTGGGTTTATTAATGGAGAACCCTATGGATCACAGTCCTAGTATATAAATACAATAATGCTTTATTTAAATATTTTAGATTTACTATAGTAGAATACTAGAGCCATGGAACCAACCAATATAATCCTTATATGTCTAGTACATAAGAATGTTTTGAAATACAGTTATGTTTAGTATTCATTTGATATTCTTCATCTATAAATATTTGTAACTAAATGACAGCTAATGGGAGGCTAATTTTTACCTAGATATGCAAGCTAAAACAAATATCGCTTTATTAAATTCAGCAGAAAAGAAGCTGATTATTTTCTATATAATTAGAAATTATGGAATAGATAATATGTGCATAAACCTAGCAATTTTATTTTTATTATTTTCTGCAATATATTATGGTGAAATTTTAGCCAATATTACATTTTCATTATCATACTTAACTATTTTTTTCTTATACTGCTATGAATAATNGGTTGGAGTGTGTTCTCATGAATTTAGAGATAGACAGAAATCTGTAGAACCAGAGTCAACATTACCCAGAATTTGAACAGATGTATCAGTCAAAATTCCAATAATGCCAATAACAGTAACAGATTTGTTGAGGTCTTACACATTGGAATGCTCTATATGCATTAGTAAAATATATGTCTTCTGGTACATATTTCACTGTGTATGTGGGATTTGCATTTTAGAAAACTTAAAAGTAAACCATTGGATATTAAAGGGAATAATACATTTTTATCACATAAAGTAAGTGATTAGAATAGAAAGTCCTTACCACTCATCAGGATTATCCTAAAGATTTGCAGAAGGCTCCTGTTCTCAAGTGTTCATGACGATACACGTCACTGGTAAACACTTGCTGTGGCGATGCAGAGCAGGGAGCTGGCGCCCCGTAGACACGAGCTCTGCAGTGCTTTCCAGATAGGCCTCACCCAGCAGGACCTCACTCTGTGCGTGTGGCTTGTGACCGGAAGAGAACAGTTTGTCCATCTGTGTTTGGAACGGAGTCCAAGTATCCATGCACCACCAGGGAACCTGATGTGACCTGCTACATCCAGAGGGGTGGTACCCAAGCCTCTGCGTTCTTGGTGCTAACCTGGTGATCGTGAAACTGGCATCGTCGTCACTGCTTTTGGCCAGGGCTTCCCTTGTGATTCAAAAGTGAAACGTGCAGGCTTTCTGCCATTTAGCAGGAGCTCCTTGTTTAAGAAGGCAAAAACCGTTTAAAAAAGTGTGTGACTGGAGTCCTGAGTGTGGTGAGCTGAACTGGTAGGAAATAACATTCAGCTCAGTGTTTTGGCAAGGACTGGGATAGTGAGGCAGACATGTTTGTTTACCTTCCCAGCTAGGAAAGAAACATGTAGGTCGGCAGCCAAGAAGAGGAGGGTCGAAACAGGGAATAGGGAACAGGACTTGGCTCTGCTTATATTGATTTTGGCAAAATCGCCATGTGAAAAATTATGCCTCAGATAAAAATAAATTATAATCAACAAGTATTTGAATGAGAAGGGTTCCCTGTGAAAACTTAATAAATGAATGCTAATTCAGTTACCAATTTGTTGCCATGAAACATAACCATTCGTGTTACTCCGTGGAGCTTGTTTTGGAAAAGATTGCATAATCCATGAAGCAATTCTTCATAAAGTGCATAAAAGTGTCAGCTTATGTATAATTTACACAGTGAATGTTAGTTATGGTCTGTTTAATAGTATTTAATGCTGTCCTATGACATCATTCTTTCATTCACCAACTGAAAAAAAATTAAAAGACCCATCAAAAACAGTTTATAGAGTCAGAAATATCCTTATTGAATTTGATAAAAATTGTAGAGGATGATAAACAGATTCACTGGGGGAGGGATCTTGAAGAGATTTTTGGAAAGAGTTATTGTGCAAATGCACACTCGGTATTTACTCTATACTTATTTTAATCATAATTTACTAACTGGCTATGTGTTATCTAACATGCTGCTAACATGCCCTAAGCAATTCATTTTGCCGACAGCATAGTAAATTGCCATATAGGCTTGGCCCTTTATCAGTAGCAATGATTAAATCCAATTTTCGTTGTATTACTACATTTTCTGCACTGCCTACGGGGCATCCCTGTGGTGGGGAGGGAGAGAGACTGCTGCTTGTATCCTAATCTCTCCCTCTTTTAGCCCCAAATCCACTCTGTATCTTTCAGCAGGATATACCCACCTACGTCTGTTTACACCATTTTTTCTACCATGTAGGATATTTTTAGTGCTGTTTGAAAAAAGCAGCTCAAAATGTTTGAAAACTGTTGTATTGAATATAATGCAGCCCATGATCTGTCTTTATGCTGTAAAAGCATCTAATTAAAATAAAAATCTACCCCTTCCTCTGTGTGTGTATGAGTGTGTGTGTGTGTTGAATCCTATAGGAAGACAAGGATTGACTTCATATATTATGGGACCAGAATATTCTAGTATGTTAACTCTGGGTGAATTCTCATAGGGTATGTAACTGCATTATTTAACTCAGCAAAGCAAGTTGGGGTACAATTTGTGTGAAATGTATTATAGAAAATGAAGTTACAAACCCTCACATGTCATGAACCCTGGCACGCGTTTCTTGGAGTTCCACTGGATGGGACTTTGCATAATTCAGCTTTGAGTTTCCACACTCTGAGTTCACACGCTACACATGTGCACTGTGTCTCAGAACCTCATTTTATTTGCAAATGGATTTCCTGGCTCCCGAGTTTGGGTTTGATCCAGGGGTCCTCAATGAGTCTGCAAGGAATATTTTTGTAAGTTTTGCCTGAGCATTGGTAGGACGAGATCTCAGCAAGCTGACAACTCAGACTGAAACCCAACTCTGTGCCCACCCCATGCCCCCACCAGGAGGACTCCGAGCCCCTGCGTCTTGTGGGTCGCTGGTCACATGCCTGGGAAAGGGGAGGGCTGGTTTCTCAGCCAAACTTCAGCATCTGGTGAGCTGGCTTCCAGCGTTGCTGCTTGAAAGGCCCTCAGCAAATGTACTTCAGGAACAATTTGGGGGTCATCCTCCGTGGAATGGCACCCAAAAGTTTTACACGAAGGGTTTTTCACAATCTTTCTTTGCCCAGGACTGGGGTGTCCTTCCCACTAGGGAGATGGAAGGCAAACCCCAGCAGTTTATCTCCTGATCCAGGTGGTGCCCAGGTTGGTGTCTGACGGTGGTGTCGTGTTCCAGGGCAGGGCGCTGGCGAGCTTCACCTCTGATCCCCACTGCCTACTGTGTTGGCATCTCCTGAAGAACACGCTGGACCAAGATGACATTTGTTGTCTGTTTGTCCCCAAAGCCTCCTTGTGAAAGCCTGGGGCAGGAGCCCCCTTGGTCCTCTGGGCCTCTGGCACCTCTCTGCACAACTCCTTTTGCGCATCTCTCTCTCTGAGTCCTTTGTCTTCCACCCAGTGCAGGCACCCTGCACCTGCTCAGGGCTTCCCAACTCCTGGAGAAGGTTCCCTTTGCCCTATTTCTCACCATGACTACTCTGGGCTCCTCCCTCCCTTCCTTCTCTCTGATCCAGATGCTCCAGTGCTAAATGTCATTCCTTCTTGGTCCTGCTGAGTGCAAATTTGGAAATGTGGGCTAATGGGGGATCCCGAGTTAATGGCTTTCCCTCCCACGTAACACTTTTCAGACAAGCTACTCTCCCCCAAGGGAGGGAACGGAGAGGTGGGGATTTCTGCTTCAGCATCAGGCCTTGATCGAAGATGAGATTGAGGCCTTTTGAGGCTTTTAAACTCAAATCCTGGAGGCCACTGCCCTTCTCTGCCACCGGGACAGGGGCAGTGGGGGGTGGGGTGGAGGAATCCTCTGACTCCTCCCCTGCATCCCATCTTCTCCAGCTCTGGTTCTTGGCTTTGCGCGTAGAGTTTGGCCAGGCTCTGGATGAGTCTTCAGCTGGCCGCTGAGTCCCTCTGGCTTTGGGACCTGGGGAAGCCTCCCATGTTTCCTCATTTACAGAGCAGATAGTTCTGTGGGCTTTCTGGCGGGGTGGGGGGAGTGCTGCAGAAGCTGCACCCAGGAATACAACCTAAGCACGTCCCAAATGCAAACCACAGACTGGGACTCCACGGCCGATTCATCAGGGAGGAGCCTTGGAAAATGCACCCCATGATGGCCTGAAACATCCGCCGGTCTGCTTCTGTTGAGGTTTTGGCTCTGGGTGAATGGAGGACCTCTCTGTGGTTGACCAGAAGGAAACGAGGTGGGCCAGACCAAGAGAAAAGCTGGAGAGGACGAGACGTCAGATGGGGCAATGCGAAGACCTGTCTGTGTCTGGGGCACACATGTGGGGCTGAGAACCCACTTTTGACCCTCCCACTCCTTGGTTTCAAGGCCTCTATTTTGCCTTCTTAAAAATGCCAAGACAGATCCTCTCCAGAGACTGTCACAACCACAAAAGGCAATGGATTTCTCTTGGGTAAGTTACCTGGAGAATTTCCAAATCCATCTGATAATTTTAGAGAGAGTCTTAGACAGACACACAACTTTGTGAGTCTGAAGATCCAGTCTCCCTGATGCCACCTCCTACAAACTCGATGCTTACAGGGCTCATCAGCCTCTTTGAATTAAGGCAAATCCAGGTCATACAGAAAATCCAAAAGGGAGCCCAGCTCCTTTGTCATTTTCACATGTCTTCTTCCTGAAGATCAAAGCTACTGTCCTTTGGAGAGATTACTTGACTAATTGTGTAGTTGTAGCTTAGACTCAATGAATCCTTAAATGGCCTTTTGCTGTCAAAATTACACCTTCTCCAGGAGTTGGAAGGAACAATGGCTCTGGTTGAGTCTGGTTGCTGTACTATTGATATCCTTCATGAATAGTAAAAAGATTGCTTTTTAAAAACCTTTCTTGGTTAAATTGATCCTTTTTCTTTAGGGACTTATAGAAATGGGTAGCCCGTGAAAACAGCCTAAACAGTGGCTGTTGGGGATGAAATGGAACTGAAAGAGGTAATTCCTCCTGGAAATCCATGAAGCAGCGGGGAATGCTCCAACACGTGAGGTTCATAGAAACTTCAAATGCTTCGCCTTCTTTTTACCTGTGCTTAGAAGTTAAAAATGTTGTTCAACAGTTTTTTTTTTTTTTTTGCCCATTTTTTTTTTTTTTTTTAAATNGAATGCTCCAACACGTGAGGTTCATAGAAACTTCAAATGCTTCGCCTTCTTTTTACCTGTGCTTAGAAGTTAAAAATGTTGTTCAACAGTTTTTTTTTTTTTTTTGCCCATTTTTTTTTTTTTTTTTAAATCCCTACTCCCTCTGCCAAATAAAAGCATATGATGGTTTTTGGTGAGTGGGGTCCTTTTGGTGTCGGACGTTTAATTTCACAGTTTATCCAGAATCACCCTATTAACAAATTCCTAAGACAGTAATTCATCTAAAACGAAACCGATTTCCCAGTGAATCCCCGTCTCCCACTGGCCTGGTCTGTGGCAAATCCACCTTATGCTCCCAAAGGAAAACAAGAGCTCAGAGACCGTCTCTGTGAAGCTGGACTTCAGCGTCACTTTGGGGAACGGGCTACAAGACGCATTTACCCAGCGAAAGAAGAGAAAGGCATTTTGTTCCCCAACGTTGAAAGGTAGACAACTAACGGCGTATTTCTAATTACCTGACTGCTTTAGCACGGAAAGTAGTCAGTTTATAGTTACCTTCAATACGTAGACTACAAATTATTAGTGCATGAAAATGGTATCCAACTTCTGTGGCTGGGTCTAGTAATTTTGGATATTTTCCATGCTATTACTGCCTGCTCCATATACCTTTACTGGTTCTTTTTGAAATTAACTTAATGGCGCTCTGCAGAAATGGACTGCCTACTGCGAGCGTGCGCTTGCCTGTGAAGATGGACCGAGTTCCCACTGAGGAGCACTGATCTGGCACAAACAGAGGAAGGCTTCAGCATTAATTTGCTTGAGTATCAAATTATTCAAAATAAATAATTAAAGGCTTTTTAGGAGTCGGAGTCAATATTTGCTTTCAATATTTTGGATCCATTAACACATATCCCATATTGAGAAAGGCCGGGGGCCCTGCCAAGTTCTGCCAGGCGGCGGTACGTCCCTCGGATTGCTACAGGTTTTTCCCTTCAGGCATTAGCTGTTGTTTCTCTGTCCCTGAAATTCCTCTGCAGCCCCTGGTATGCTCATCCGGCGAGTCTCCCCTCCCAGTTGCAGCGGCTCCAGTGCTGTCTGATGTCCTTTCCTTTCCGCTGCCCTGGAGTCTGCAGCCCTCCTCCTCCAGGCGGTGTTTCTCTGGAGGGACAGGGTCCCTGGGGAGAGAGACGTGGGGACAGGAGGCTGCGTGGTCCCCCGGAGGCTGGTGACCACGACATGGCCTTGTGGGGAGAAGAGCCCCCAGACACTGCCCCGGAGCAGCGGTTTCACCCAGGCCTTGTCATATCCCTGACCACCTGCTCTGCCCTCTGCTGGAGGCCTGTCCGCCCTCGCGCTCCCTGTCATCCTCAACTTGGAGCAAGTCTGGGAACAAACGGGAGCCCAAGGCCAGTGCAGGAGGCCACGGAGGGAGGTCTCAGGATGGAAAGGACGTGGCCACCTTCAGCTCTGTCCACTGAGCGTGTGTGTCTGCTCACACGCGTGTACACTCAAAGTGGTCCAGGGACTGACATCCGAGAACATCATCCTACATGATCACTTGGGGGACCAATCCTGTGGGACTGAGTGCTCTCTGAGTGTCTCCGGTTAACCTGTGTTCAGCTTGTGCGAAGGGGACGAGTGATGTGAATATCCCTTTAATTTCTCTCTCCAGCTCTCTCCCTGTCTCTGTCCAGAAGCAAGTGCGGACCCATAGAGTAGCAGAGAGAAAAGAGGAAGCAGTTAATTCTACCAAGGGCTCTCCACTCTCCTTCCATAAAGGCAGGACGATTTCCATTTGAAAGGGAGGACTGTTAATGAGCTCGGTTTTCCTAGCCTATCACCCCACAAGCAAGGGGCTGCTTTGAAGTCAACATGGTCTATTATGGGTGAAATAAACCCCGCAGAACAAAGGGCAGTTCAAGTGCAGACTTACAGGCGCTAATGGCACACGCTCAGCCCCACTTCAGTTCCGCCAGCCGCTCTAGGCTGAGGACGCCTTGAGTCCCGTGGGAGGGCACCTGGTCCTCCCCAAGCATCTCTGCTCCTCTGGGACCTGGGGCCCCAAATGCAGGCTTCTCATTGGTGAAAAAGCCCATAGCTCACTTCCGTCAGGTTTTAGAGAGATGTGGGTAAGGACTTTTAAAGGTTTTATCAAAATGTTTTCCTTTTCAAGTACCCACAGGGGAAAAGAACACAGTTATAAACATTGTAGACTGGCCTTTTTGGCTGCATCTGAAATGAATATTTTCTGCCTATAAGTTCAGCAAATAGCACTGCGCAGCAGTAATTGGAGAACAGGGTCTAAATTCCCTCCTCTTCTCCGAGCAGGAGGAATTTGGCTTCAGATGTTAATCATTTTAGGCATGGATTTCATTGCTATTACACGACAGTACTTGGCTGCTCTGAAAGCAGAGGAACACACAATGCTTTTTACACAAAATGAGGAAGAAAGTGGGATTCCTTCACCACAAATCTGGGCTGCAGAGGAAGAATCCACCTACTGAAATGTGGCCGTCACGTCCCACCATAGCTGATGGGTTGCGGTCAGTACCACGTGGGCACCCATAGGCATGTGTGTGTTGCTGCATGTCAGCGCAGCTTCTAACATGCTCTACCGGTTACCTTGTTTGCTCACGTTTTTTTGGAGCAGTAAGACCAACCCTAGCAAGGCAGGACAGTTTTGAGAATTAAGTCAGTAAGAGGTTGGAAGCATAATTGATGTGTCATCTTTTAACGGGCATTAAAAAACTGAACTCACAGCATTGTCAATTACACATCCTCTTAAATTGTAGATTGAAGACAGGTATTAATAACGATAAGAAGGGAAGAGGTGGGTAAACCCCTGATAAACCGCTGTGTGTGGCCGTGAAGCTGACATGGAATGTGAGGAATACTGACTTGCGAGCTCTCTTTTTACAGTTTGCAAATGATGTTCTTTATAATTCAGGACGTGTTTTAGCAGCACGTTGGAAAACTGTACTTGGTAGCATTACTCTATTTAGCATTACGGACTGCAAGGAGATCCAACCAGTCTGTTCTGAAGGAGATCAACCCTGGGATTTCTTTGGAAGGAATGATGCTAAAGCTGAAACTCCAGTACTTTGGCCACCTCATGGGAAGAGTTGACTCATTGGAAAAGACTCTGAT
>SJYX01020954.1:193009-207673 GCA_006410675.1 Oreotragus oreotragus
GTCCCTTGGACTGCAAGGAGATCCAACCAGTCCATTCTGAAGGAGATCAACCCTGGGATTTCTTTGGAAGGACTGATGCTAAAGCTGAAACTCCAGTACTTTGGCCACCTCATGCGAAGGGCTGACTCATTGGAAAAGCCTCTGATACTGGGAGGGATTGCGGGCAGGAGGAGAAGGGGACGACCGAGGATGAGATGGCTGGATGGCATCATGGACTCGATGGACGTGAGTCTGAGTGAACTCCGGAGATGGTGATGGACAGGGAGGCCTGGCATGCTGCGATTCACACAAATGAGCAACTGAACTGAACTGAACTGAAAACACATCAGAACATTCAATTATTTTATTTTGCTTTTATCATCAAAAGTAGAATAAATTTAGTTTTGACAACTTTGATATAATTGTGAAAGTTTTCTTACTGGTATATATTGATCAATAATCTTTAATATAATATTAATTTAATTTTAACTCATAGTGACTGAAATCATAAAAGAGAAATAAGAGGATAGACTTTTACGCTGCAGCTTTTGAAATGTAGGTAGTTTTTAAACAATCTGTAATATATCTAATACAGAAATAATATTCTAGAGGTTGTCTACCTTTTTATTTCTAAAGATCTTAATTTATGAAAAGCATTTGATACAAGGAAAGTAATAAAATATAACCCATTGAAAATACTGTAAAGCATTGTTTTCTATAGAACAATGAAGACAATAACTGCAACATTATTTATGTGGCATGGTTTGGTTTATATACCTCTTCAAACATATGTTTCATCATTTAGAAGCCTTTCTTGGTTCTCCTTTGGTTACCCTTAAATACGATATTTGGGACTCATGACAGAATCTAATGTTTATAATAAAATGTTGCTTGCTTCAGTTTTCCTCTGTATTCATTAATAATTAGTATTTTTGTAAATTAAATAGTATATGATATGCAGAGTGGTCAGTTCACATGTTTAGATAGTAAGATGAGTGGATGTAAATAATATGCATATATTTTAATATCTGATCTATATAATTATTACCATGTAAAATTATTTTTGATTCAAGACAGTTTTCTTAGAAACAAACACTGTCATAATTGCAAATTTTAACCTTTATGCCCTACTCATAAATAACTAGTAGTTTGTTTGCTGGTATCAAATATTGATTGCTGCTGCTGCTGCTAAGTCACTTCAGTCGTGTCCAACTCTGTGTGACCCCATGGACGGCAGCCTACCAGGCTCCCCCATCCCTGGGATTCTCCAGGCAAGAATACTGGAGTGGGTTGCCATTTCCTTCTCCAGTGCATGAAAGAGAAAAGTGAAAGTGAAGTCGCTCAGTCTGTCCGACTGTTAGCGACCCCATGGACTGCAGCCCACCAGGCTACTCCGTCCATTGGATTTTCCAGGCAGGAGTACTGGGGTGGGGTGCCATTCCCTTCAATATACATTTGAAATTGTGCACTTATATCTGAAAATTATAAAAATAGCACAGATTCAAAATTAATTTCATTACTATAAAGCTGTAGTAATTAGGAAATAGGTTGATAATAGGAAGTAAAACAATAGGCCAAGAAAGAAAACATATTTATATATAGGGAGAGTGAAAAAGTTGGCTTAAAGCTCAACATTCAGAAAACTACGATCATGGCATGTGATCCCATCACTTCATGGGAAATAGATGGGGAAACAGCGGAAACAGTGTCAGACTTTATTTTTGGGGGCTCCAAAATCACTGCAGAATGTGACTGCAGCCATGAAATTAAAAGATGCTTACTCCTTGGAAGGAAAGTTATGACCAACCTAGATAGCATATTCAAAAGCAGAGACATTACTTTGCCAACAAAGTTCTGTCTAGTCAAGGCTATGGTATTTCCAGTGGTCACATATGGATGTGAGAGTTGGACTGTGAGGAAGGCCGAGCACCAAAGAATTGATGCTTTTGAACTGTGGTGTTGGAGAAGACTCTTGAGAGTCCCTTGGACTGCAAGGAGGTCCAACCAGTTTATCCTAAGAAGATCAGTCCTGGGTGTTCATTGGAAGGACTGATTCTAAAGCTGAAACTCCAATACTTTGGCCACCTCATGCGAAGAGTTGAGTCATTGGAAAAGACCCTGATGCTGGGAGGGATTGGGGGCAGGAGGAGAAAGGGATGACAGAGGATGAGATGGCTGGATGGCATCACCGACTCGATGGGCATGAGTTTGACTGAACTCCGAGAGATGGTGATGGACAGGGAGGCCTGGTATGCTGCAATTCATGGGGTCACAAAGAGTCGGACATGACTGAGTGACTGAACTGAACTGAATATAATATATATAATATTTATTTCAATCCTATAATTACTTGAGATTAACCATAGTATTTTATTTATAGAATATTTAAATATAATCTTGTTTTCATCATGTATATTTTCATTTTTCATTATTTCTACTTTGAATTCATTCCTGATAATAGCTGATTTTTCTGTAACGATCTGGATATAACTGAGTTTATATAGCTGCTCATTGTATAAAATCCTAACAGATTTAGGAGTTTATCTTTTCAAGGTGTGATGTTAAAATTATATTTCTTAACTGCAAAAAAAATGTCATGTCTTTTAAGACAACTTTCTCAAAGGGTTTTTCTATGTAAAAGGAAAGTACTGCTGATTTTAAAAGATGTTAATACACTAAAATATTTGCACCACCTATTTTCTATGTATGTTGGTGACAGCCACATTTATGTTAATGTTATTATACAATTGTTTGATAATCATTCTTAGACCTAATCTATGCAAGAGAATTTTATAGTATGTTAACCATCAGAATTAGGTATTATTCTTATAAACTTCCTGATGAGCATGGAATATTGGCCTTTATTACTCTTTCACTGACAATACAATATATAGTTTTAAGTTTAAGACATTCACTAATAAATCCGTTTTAATTTAGGTAATAAATAAAAACCTCATAATCCCTGGCAAATGGTAGCCACAAGTAAACTCAAACCATTTTTTCTATAAATCAAAATGAGTTCTGCCCTACATGCTCCTTATCCAGCTAGTATCCTAGCAAGGATTCAGAGGTATAGGTCATACCAGGAAATGAAACATATCATTAAGAAAATAATAAAAAAAAAGTAATAATAAAGAAAGAAAGAGAGAGAAAAAAAAATCTAGCTTGAGATATATTTCTGAGAAGTGTAAGTGAGAATTTCTCATACTGTTTGCTTAGCAATCCTCTTTTGGGTAGGAGAAGCCATATATATATATATTTAATAGGAATATCTACTTATTGATAAATTATTGAGTCTAAAAAGATTTTTAGTAAAATTTGCTAGAACGAGGCTGCTCTGAAATTGAGTGTCTTTTTCAGAGCCAAAATAATTTTCATTATATGTATATTTACCCATGAGTAAATCTAGGTAGTTTGAGCATTCTTTGGCATTGCCTTTCTTTGGGATTAGAATGAAAACTGACCTTTTCCAGTCCTGTGGCCACTGCTGAGTTTTCCAAATTTGCTGGCATATTGAGTGCAGCACTTTCACAGCATCATCTTTCAGGATTTGAAATAGCTCAACTGGAATTCCATCACCTCCGCTAGCTTTGTTCAAACTACTGCACGACTGAGCGACTGAACTGAACTGAAATCTAGGTAACCCAAATCTGTTTACCCCAAAGCCACAAAAGATGCCTAATTTGTCTTTCTGTTTCATTAGTAATGTCTGATTTTTCTCTCTTTGGTAATTTTCAGTTCAGTTCAGTTGCTCAGTCGTGTCCGACTCTTTGTGACCCCATGAATCACAGCACACCTGGCCTCCCTGTCCATCACCAACTCCCGGAGTTCACTCAGACTAACGTCCATTGAGTCAGTGATGCCATCCATCCATCCCATCCTCTGCGTCCCCTTCTCCTCCTGCCCTCAATCCCTCCCAGCATCAGAGTCTTCTCCAATGAGTCACCTCTTAGATGCTGACATTTGTGAATAGCAATCTGCAACATTAATGTCATTATTTGGCTGATCATGAGGAATATAAGAGTACATTCTTAAAAATAGTCTTACTTATGGGATTATGTATTTTTACACTAATTTATATAAATTAAATTCTTAGATAGATTTTGATATTTAAATATTTACTTTTTACTGAGTTTATTTTTTAGGTGTAGCTAAAAATGTTTCAAAAACATATGTTCACTGCCTATAAAAGTGATATGATGATCAGTGAATTTATTTTACTACTGCCTAATAAAATTCTGTGGTTCTATTTTCTTAATTATTATTATTTATTTATATAATGAGAGTATTTTCCTACCAAAGAGTCCTGTCTTCACATTGACAATATCCTATGGGCCAGTTAATGTTGCTTAAGCTGTGTTTTAACTTCTAACTCAAATTTGTGCTGTGCTCAGTCTAATATTCAATTAGTTGCTATGAAAAAACTGAATGAATTTTTTAATGTCTAGCTTTATAATGTATACTATAGACATTACCTTAGTAAACCTAAAACCCTGAATTACCCAAAACCTTGCTTAAATCTGTGTAATTATAAAATATTTATTAGATAAAGTTTGTATTTATGTTAATAATTACTTAACTATTTGGAGACTTATTATTTTTTCTTCTCCTTTGACTTTAGGTGCAATAACAGAACCCAGTGTGCAGTGGTGGCAGGTCCTGATGTTTTTCCAGACCCTTGTCCAGGAACCTATAAATACCTTGAAGTGCAGTATGAATGTGTTCCTTACAGTATGTATATTCTTGTACTTCTTTTAAAAAAGGAAAGATATTAAGCATTGCTTTTCATGCATTGACAACATATTCTCTATCAAACATAAAAATAATCACCTAAATTATATTAAAAACTGGATAATTTTGATTTTTCAAGGTCATACATTATCCTCACACTTGGACTAATTCTATGTTGCCTCCATGATCTTGCAGCATTTAATTTTGACTGTATTTTTCTATATATCAATCAGTACTTATTCTAAAACTCTTAATGTAAGAATATAAAATATTTAGGAAAAAGGATGAATGAATGATATATCAGTACTATATCCCTCTAGTTCCAACAAGCAGCAGTAAAAGTGAACAATATGCTTGTATATAGGGTAGCATAGAAATTGACACATTTTCAGTTTGATAGAAGCAATTAAATCTAAGCTTCCTCTGCTCCCAACATATTGAGAATTAAAAATACTCATTCAGAGGGAGCAGGTTGGATAGAAAATGCAAGAATTACATGAACTAAAGCACTCTTTAGAATGCATCTTTTATACTCCCAAGAAGTTAATCTTTACAACCCTTACGTCAGAAAAAATATATACCAACAATTTATTTTGTTCCTTCAGGAATAACAAAAAATCAAACATTCAAAAATGAAACATTTTTGTTCCTTTTTTTTAATTCAAAGTTAGAATCACCATCTCAAAAGAAAAATTTTTGATCTAACTAGTTAATTATTCATGGAATACCTTAGTGAAGATCACTTAGGAAATCCTGTATTCTCATACTAAATATGCAGCTCATCCTAGAGGTAGAAAACTCCTGGGATCAAAAAACAAATCCCAGGTTCCAATATCCTTTGACATCTCAGTAGAAACGAACTATCTGGGGATAAGCAAGTATACTGTGCTGAGAGATATTTCTGGGCTTCACTCATTTCTGTTTATTTAAAAAGCAGTGCATTGCCTATGAGCTGTAAGTGTGCATACTCTGATAATAGAGAGAAATTTGGCCAGCAAGAAATAGATTTAAATGTAGAAGTAAAGTGAAAGCAATCAGGAGAAAATTCCATTGTTTATTTAAGATGTGATTGATTAGAAGTATATCTAGTGTTATTATACTGAAGCATAAGTGTATAAGTGAAAGTAAAGTCACTCAGTTGTGTCTGACTCTTTGAGACCCCGTGGACTATAACCCACCAGGCTCCTCCGTCCATGGGATTCTTCAGGCAAGAATACTGGAGTGGGTTGCCATTTCCTTCTCTAGGGGATCTTCCCGACCCAGGGATTGAACCCAGGTCTCCTGCAATGCAGGCAGATGCTTTAACCTCTGAGCCACCAGGGAAGCCCATAAGTGTATAGGTTTTATTGAAATCCCAGTTGAGGTTCCCCTTCTTATTGTTATCTCCAGAGACTGACCATTCTATAAAAATATAAAGCTAAATGACCATTTATTGTTCATCAGTGATATTTTAAAGAATAAAATTTGTAATCTGTTTTAGAACTGTGACAGTTATACTTGGATTGCATAATAATAATATCTATGTGAAAAATGTCGAATAGCTACTTCCAAAGGCATTTTTTAAAAGAATGAATTAAGGTGTGCTTCAGTTTTAAAGACAGTTTTAAGAAACTTACATTCATATTTTTGAAACATGAAAGCTGAAGAAGGCTTGTTGAATATTGGCTTTTTACACAATTTTTAAAAATTAAAGAATTTCACAGCTGTTTCTTCAATTTTATGTGCTTTTTCCAAATTTCTTTGAGGGTAACTACTCCAAAATCCTGTGCCAAACTCATTCTGAAAAAATAATTTTCTTAAATCATTTTGATATAAATGAGAACTTGCTCCCACACATTTGTATAAAAGGATTGTGATTTATCACAGATTTCCTCTCTTTCTTATAAATTTTTAGAGTTGGGCAATTTGATTCCTGAATATCCTGTATTTACAGGTTTCTGATAATCCTAAAAATGTGCTGATTACTTTAGAAGTATGTCCATACTATATTAGAATATTTATCTGATTATTTCATTTAATAACAATTATAAACACAGGTGTAACCACTATCTAGGTTATACATGGTTTAATTTATATGATATAGTATGATTATGTTTATTTAAAGTATCTTCAGTCTGTTTCAGTTAAAAGTATAATGAATAACTAGAAATTCATTTAGTAAATTTAACTTGAATTTAAAAGAAAAGAATCCAAAAGAAGTTGAAAACCATAAAATAAAATAGAGTGACTCGTTTGAAAGGTAGGATAGTTTACTAGAAAAATACCCAGGTAGCAGGGTCCTGGTTAACTTAACAAAAATCTGGATCTTTTAGCTTAGGTAAGCTGTTAAAATTTTCTGAGTCTCACCTTACCAACTTGCCCTCATATATAGTACAGTCATCCCATTTTATCTGTGGTTTTATTTTCCATGATTTCAGTTACCTGTTGTCAACCTCAGTCTGAAATTATTAAATGGAAAACTCTAGAAATAAACAATTTGTAAGTGTTAAATAATATGCCATTCTAGGTAGCTGGATGAAATCTGCTGTCCTGCCGCGGACATGAATCATCCTCTTGTCTAGTGTATTTACTGCGTTCACTACTCTCTTGTTAGTGTCTTAGTAGTCATCTGGGTCATCACTTCAGCTGTCTAGTGATGATAGCTATCCTGCCATCACAGTACTTGTGTTTGAGTAGCTGATATTTTACTTAATGAAGGGCCCCAAAGTGCACAAGGAGTGATGCTGGAAATATGGATTTTTTTAAAATTATGACTAATTAATAAATTAAATGTTATCATAGGTATGTATAGGAAGAAAAACAGTATATTTGGGGTTTGGTGCTATTTGCAGTTTTAGGGATCCACTGAGGGTCTTAGAATATATTCCGCTTAGAATGGTCTTAGCATGGGTAAGTCAGCAGGAGACTGTTACAAGTCCTGATTTAGGTGATGTTAAGCTCCTTTACTTTTCTCCAGAATAAAAAAGCACTGTTTGTTGTTGTTGTTGTTGTTTTCCCAAAAGTGAAAATATTCACTTATAAAAAGAGCTGACATTTAAAATTTACTACATTGGGTATAGGACTCTTTGCAGGTGACCCCATGGACTACACATCCATGGAATTCTCCAGGCCAGAATACTGGAGTGGGTAGCCTTTCCCTCCTCCAGGGGATCTTCCCAACCCAGCGATCAAACCCAGGTCTCCCACATTGCAAGCAGATTCTTTACTAGCTGAGTCACAAGGGAAGCCCAAGAATATTGGCATGGGTAGCCTATCCCTTTTCCAGAGGATCTGCCTGATCCAGAAATCAAACTAGGATCTCCTGCATTGCAGATGGAATACTTACCAACTGAGCTATCAGGGAAGCCCTTTATGTTTACATACCCTCTTTTATTTAATTCTCACAATCTCCTCCCTGTTAGATATGTGTGTCACAGCTTTACTAAAGAAGAAACAAACTCAGTAGGATAAGTAGAGTGTTTCTTATAAAATGTAGAATAGCTAGAAAATGGCAGAGGCAAGAGTTGAGTCTGTTTGTAATATTTGTTCTTAAGGACCCAACTCTACTTCCACACATAGATTTTCCCCTTTATATTTTCATGAGTTATTCAGTGGTGTTTAATATTCAACTTTCATCAGTACAGTAATGGAACGTGATAAAGAACTTCAAGAACCCAGGCCTTTTTTCTCAGTTCTTTTGCTACTTACTTTTAAGAGGTTTGTATTCTTCTCTTAAAGCAGCTGAATCACTGCAAACTTTTATTTTCCCAAACACCTAGTGAAGCTTTATGGCAAAGACTAATTTGTGCACAGTTTAGAATGAGGCTTTTACCTACATAGTAACTTCAAAAGTTTTTTAAATTACCTGCATTATAAGAAAAAAATTCTTGTACTTAATTAAAATGTGTGTTAAAAAACCTCATTGTATTAGTATAAGACAGACTTTATATTTAGGATTCAGTATTAATATTTTAAACGTTTCTAACGTACCACTGAATAAACAACCAAACAAGAGATGCTGTTAGTTTCTGTTTGTCATATAATTTTATGATATTCATTTTAATTTTGAATTTATAATTTATAATTTTATAATATTCATTTTAATTTTGAATTTAAGATCATATTTTAAAATGTATATGATGATATATTTTATATTTATGAATGCTTTGATCTTAATATTGATGTGTGGGAAAATATTGATATTTTATATATATATAACATATATACACACACTGTATTTTTCCATGGTAATATTGATTTTAATGTGATACTTTTTTTGGTAAAATATAGAAAAGAAGGAGATATAGAAGTACAGGGAAAAACAAAATTATGTATAAAAACATATCAATATTAGTTATATATAAGCATATTAAAGGTAATATAGAAAAATTCAATAAAGTCTATTGTATCACATAGGAGAAGGAAAGTTGAAAATACCTAAGATAAGCTTGCAATAATTTTTACACAGTTTTAGGAGTCAGTAAATAGGTAGATAATTGAACAATAAGTTTTAAAAGGACCTTTACCTGAATCGATCAAATGTTATGACTTCTTTTGAAAAAATGACAGTAGGAAATAAAATAAGGAAAATGAGTAATTATTAACTATGTGGTGAGGCTACTGAATTGTCCTACGCCAAGTTTTTTGGATATCTTGTACTAAGTGGGTTTTTTTTTTTTTTAATTTCAAATTGTAAAAGTTGTATTTAATCTTTTCTTCCTACTATTTGTATTCTCTTGTTTGGGTTTATAGGTACCCTGATTTGGGGTAAGATGAATTAATATTTTTTCTGTTNTTTTTTTTTTTTTTATTTCAAATTGTAAAAGTTGTATTTAATCTTTTCTTCCTACTATTTGTATTCTCTTGTTTGGGTTTATAGGTACCCTGATTTGGGGTAAGATGAATTAATATTTTTTCTGTTGCTGTCACACCTTAGTTCCACTGTGGCTTTGATAGCTTTTGCCTTTATTTCTGCGACTTGATTTTCCTCCTTTGTGATATTTTCTCCCCAAGAAATGACCCAAATATTCAAGAGGTTACACCTCAGCCTTTACCAGTGCCACATATTTGCTCTCTCATCTTCTTCTCACCCTACTCCATGACTTCTAGTCTGATTTGGGATAAAAGAAAATTGTAAGCATCTTTAGAGCTTCCTTCATTTAGCCAATTTACGGGGATGACTTGCGTTAGAAAGAAAACAATAAAACAACTAACCACCTACACAGAGTATTTCTGAGCAAAAAATTCTTTACTTTATATCCTGCTGACAATTTGTCTTTCTTCCAAGGGATACAATTTTACGCACATTACACTCAAAAAGTGCTTGTCTTCTCTCATAGTCCAGCTTTCCTATTCAATTGTTTCTTCTTTTTAAAAATACAAAGCACATTTTACTTATTCTAGTAATCTTCTCCTCTGGTAGATTTTCTTAGGAGATAGATGTGTGAAGCACACAATTGGGGAGGACTAGAAACAAGGGTTTGGTTAAGCCAGTCTTATTTTATAGCACTTACAGACTTTTTCACCATTCACATTAGCCATATGGAGTTATGTATAAGATTGTCTTTATAGAAAGACTTGCAAAAAGGGCATTATCAGAAATTAATATTTATAATTAATTATATAATCTACTTTTTTTACTAAAAAATGTCATAATTTCAACATTTAAAGTGAACAGAGCCTTTAAATATTTAATTATAAATAACTCAATATAATTTATGGCTTCCTTGGTAGCTCAGTTGGTAAAGAATATTCCTGCAGTCACGAGATCCAGGTTCAATCCCTGGGTTGGGAAGATGCTCTGGAGAAGGGAATGACAAACCATTCCAGTGTCCTTGCCTAGAAAATCCCATGGACAGAGGAGCCTGGTGGGCTGCAGTCCATGGGGTCACAAAGAGTCGGGCACGACTGAGTTACTAACACACACACACAAATATATTTTACAAGTAATGTTTAACTGAGTATATATTTTAAAATGTGCACTGATTGTATATTTTAAAATGTGCAGTGATTGTATATTTTAAAATGTGCACACATTGCTTTCCTACTGGTATTTTTTATGTAAATAAACCATTATATATTTTAAAGCTCATTGTACTGAAATTAACCCATAGGTTTAAGTTTTTAAATATCAAAAAATGTCAAGATATAATTTGATTTCCAATGCCTCAGTACATTTTCCAGTTTGATACGTAGGAGATATTCAATAAATATGTATTGAATGATTGAAAGAAGGAAATGTGATCAAAATTTAATCTTCTAAAAGTATTGTGTTCATTGCTAGAATGATAAACAAAAGAAACTCTTATCTACAAGACAGACCTTATTAACTCAAAGGAAAGATCTATGGTAAAAAAAAAAATAATTTATTAATTTTAGTTTCTCCAAGTTATTTGATGTTTGTTACTATATTCCTCAAGAATGCGATATTGTGCTGTGCTAAGTCGCTTCGGTCACGTCCAACTCTTTGCGATCCTATGGACTATAGCCTGCCAGGCTCCTCCGTCCTTGGGATTCTCCAGGCAAGAATACTGGAGTCGGTTGTCATTTCCTTCTCCAGGGTATCTTCCAGGAATCAAACTGGTGTCTCTATGCCTCCTGCATTGGCAGGCATGTTCTTTACCACTAGTGCCACCTGGGAAGTGCCTCAAGAATGCTACTAGCAACCAATTTGTTTTCCATATTATTATTTTATACCTTCTTATAATATATCAAGTATTGTCCTTCTATAAGAAGAATGTCAGTTATTTAAATTTTCTGTTTTTAGAATGATACTCAAAAGAACATCAAAATTCTTCCTTTCCTTTCTCCTTTTTCTCCCCACTAGTTTCTTTCTTAAATATTTTCTCTATACTTGACAGTATCTTGCACCTCATATACAATTTATAAAGCTTTTGTAAGTCAGATTATTTAGCAGTTAATTAAAACTTTTATTGTATATAATAAATATGAAATATTCATAACAATTGCTATTATACGTCTGAAAAACAGGAAGGACGAGTGGACCATATACTTTATTAGAATTTCTCATCCTAAACTCTCTCATACTTTTGTCCAACTGCTTCACATGTTTATAGCAGTAGATGATATCAGTTGCTTTCAAGATCTTCCTCTCATATAGTCCTTTCCTCAGTCAGTTTATATTGCAGACCAGACACTGAGCTAAATAGTTGGTAGAAAGCTAAGATAAAAATTCTGTCGTTGAGGAATTTAGCCAAATGAGACTCAGGGTCCCCAAAGTTACACTGTTACTTGTTCAGCAAAGCAGTTGAGCACTTCATATTCACAGCGCACCGAGGAGACGTGCCTGTCTCATAGCGCTTGATGTTTGTAACAGCTGGGTACACCTTTAGGGAAGGTTTTCTGAAAGAGATGGCCCTTGAGCTGAGCCTTAAAGAATGAGCAGACTTTAGTGAGAAGGGCAATCATTTTGGCTGATGGGGCAATGACAGATGAGAAACTGTTACAGTAAATATAAAACGAAAACAGTTCAGTAATTGTATAAAAACAAAATACAAGAGTGACAGGAAATGAAGCCATAGATCAGCAGGGTAGAAATCCTGATATCCCTCTATGCTGGGATTCTTTTGAGTCCTGATATGCATCACAGTGAGGAACACAAAGATAGAAAATTATTTTTAATGTAATTAACTAATATATTAATTAGAAATACTTGTTTGCAATCTGCAAAAAACAATTTTGACTAAGTTGAAAAACACTCTTTTGAGGGAGAGAGGGTTGGGAAATAACGGAGTAATAGTTCCAGAATCAAAAGAGAAAAAGGTAAATCTCAAGATCCAGAAATCTAGTGAGTGTTAGTGGACAGCAAGGACTCCGTGTTTGGATAAATCAGTTCCAAAAATGGTCTGTGTAATCTAAGTCCTATAAATATCTCTGCTGGGACTCAGTGTTAGTTGCTCAGTCATTTCCTAGTCTTTGCGACCCCATGGACTGTAGCCTGACAGGGTCCTCTGTCCCTGGAATTCTCCAAGCAAGAATAATGGTGGTAGTGGTGGTTTAGTCACTAACTCGTGTCCAACTCTTGTGACCCCATGGACTATAGCCTACCAGGCTCCTCTGTCCATGGGGATCTCCAGCCAAGAATACTAGAGTGGGTTGCCATGCCCTTCTCCAGGGGATCTNTCCCTGGAATTCTCCAAGCAAGAATAATGGTGGTAGTGGTGGTTTAGTCACTAACTCGTGTCCAACTCTTGTGACCCCATGGACTATAGCCTACCAGGCTCCTCTGTCCATGGGGATCTCCAGCCAAGAATACTAGAGTGGGTTGCCATGCCCTTCTCCAGGGGATCTTCCCAACCCAGAGATCAAACCTGGGTCTTCTGCATTGCAGGCGGATTCTTTACCATCTGAGCCACTAGGAACTACAGGGTGGCCAGGCACCTGCAGGCATCAGGACTGCATGAAATTCAGTTGTTGCCAAGGAAAGAGAATGGGGTTGTCAAAGAGCCTACGTGTAATTAAAAAGAAGCAAACTCCTCAGTAGACTGTGCAGTTCAGTCACTCAGTCATGTCTGACTCTTTGCGACCTCATGGGCTGCAGCATGCCAGAATTCTCTGTTCATCACCAAATCCCAGAGCTAGCTCTGTGCTAAATACAGCCTGCAGAGGATTTCTTTAGGCCTCTCAGATATCAACAAGTCAGTTTTAACATTAAGTCTGGAGAAACACTTGACCTGCATTCCCTTGGGCAACTGCAGACCAGAGGTGAGTATGTGCTGCACCTTTTAAACAGGGTCTGTTCTTTGCTACTTCATGTAATTTCCGTTACTTTTTGTATTGTACATGGTACACTATGGACTCCCCAGATGGTCCACCCTCTTCCAACAACACAAGAGAAGACTCTACACATGGACATCAGAGATGGTCAATACCGAATTCATACTGATTATATTCTTTGCAGCCAAAGATGGAGAAGCTCTATACAGTCAGCAAAAACAAGACTGGGAGCTGACTGTGGCTCAGATCATGAACTCATTATTGCTATATTCAGACTTAAATTGAAGAAAGTAGGGAAAACCAACAGATCATTCAGGTAAGACCTAAATCATATCCCTTATACAGTAGAAGTGAGAAATAGATTTAAGGGACTAGATATGATAGACAGAGTGCCTGATGAACTATGGACAGAGGTTCATGACACTGTACAGGATGCAGAGATTAAAACCATCCCCATGGAAAGGAAACACAAAAAAGCAAAATGGCTGTATGAGGCGGTATTACAAATAGCTCTGAAAAGAAGAAAAGCAAAAAGCATAGGAGAAAAGGAAAGATTATTCCCATCTGAATGCAGAGTTCCAAAGAATAGCATGGAGAAATAAGAAAGCCTTCCTCAGTTATCAGTGCAAAGACATAGAGGAAAACAACAGAATGGGAAAGGCTAGAGATCTCTTCAAGAAAGCTAGATATACCAAGGAATATTTCATGCAAAGATGGGCACTATAAAGGACAGAAATGGTATGGACATAACAGAAGCAGAAGATATTAAGAAGAGGTGGTAAGAATACACAGAAGAACTGTACAAAAAATCTTCACCACCCAGATAATCACAATGGTGTGATCACTCACCCAGAGCCCGACATCCTGGAATGTGAAGTCAAGTGGGCCTTAGAAAGCATCACTACGAACAAAGCTAGTGGAGGTGATGGAATTCCAGTTGAGCTCTTTGAAATCCTGAAAGATGATGCTGTGAAAGTGCTGCACTCAATATGCCAGCAAATTTGGAAAGCTCAGCAGTGGCCACAGGACTGGAAAAGGTCAGTTTTCATTCCAATTCCAAAGAAAGGCAATGCCAAAGAATGCTCAAACTACCACACAATTGTACTTACCTCACGTGCTAGTAAAGTCATGCTCAAAATTCTCCAAGCCAGGTTTCAGCAATACATGAACCGTGAACTCCCTGATGTTCAAGCTGGTTTTAGAAAAGGCAGAGGAACCAGAGATCAAATTACCAACATC
>SJYX01020954.1:208620-234053 GCA_006410675.1 Oreotragus oreotragus
AAAAGTTGGCTTAAAGCTCAACATTGAGACAGCTAAGATCATGGCATCTGGTCCCATCACTTCATGGGAAATAAATGGGCAAACAGTGGAAACAGTGTCAGACTTTATTTTGGGGGGCTCCAAAATCACTGCAGATGGTGATTGCAGCCATGAAATTAAAAGACGCTTACTCCTTGGAAGGAAAGTTATGACCAACTTATATAGCATATTCAAAAGCAAAAACACTACTTTGTCAACAAAGATTCATCTAGTCAAGGCTATGATTTTTCCATTGGTCATGTATGGATGGGAGAGTTGGACTGTGAAGAAGTTTGAGCACTGAAGAATTGATGCTTTTGAACTGTGGTGTTGGAGAAGCCTCTTGAGAGCCTCTCCTTGGACTGCAAGGAGATCCAACCAGTCCATTGAAAGGACTGATACTAAAGCTGAAACTCCAGTACTTTGGCCACCTCATGCAAAGAGTTGACTCATTGGAAAAGACTCTGATGCTGGAGGGTTTGGAGGCAGGAGGAGAAGGGGACAACAAAGGATGAGATGGCTGGATGGCATCACCGACTTGATTGACATGAGTTTGAGTGTACACTGGGAACTGGTGATGGACAGGGAGGCCTGGAGTGCTGTGATTAATGGGGTCACAAAGAGTCGGACACGACTAAGTGACTATACTGTACTGAATAATATGTAAATGTAAACATGATGCTAATTATCAGTAAACAAGATGAATTACAGTTCAGTTCAGTTCAGTCGCTCAGTCATTTCCAACTCTTAGTGACCCCATGAATCACAGTTTGCCAGGCCTCCCTGTCCATCACCGACTCCTGGAGTTCACCCAAACTCATGTCCATCAATTCTGTGATGCCATCCAGCCATCTCATCTCCTGTCATCTCCCCTCCTCCTGCCCCTAATCCCTCCCAGTAACAGGGTCTTTTCCAATGTGTCAACTCTTCAAGGATTAAAAATTAATTGGATTTGGAGAGTTAGGAAAGTATTTGATTTAGGAAGCAAACTGTTATTATAGACTTGCAGTTTGAGAGGTTAACTTACCCATACTCACTTACTTCATTTGAAATAGTAAGATTATATAACTAATGCACTTAAACTTAATTCAAATAAAATTTTATAAGACCCTCAAATTGAATAACATAAACATGACATTTAAAGAGACATGGAATATAACAGTTTGTTTTTAAAATATACAGCATATGGAAAAAGTAGTGAATACATGTGAAAGTGGAGGTTTTCCTTCCAAAGTGTTTGCTACTAGGAACATCTTATAGCAAATATGATGTGTGAGATCTTCAGAGTTTATTTTTCAGAAAAATTTTTTCTAAATTCTTGTAAAATCAATTGAAATACTATGAAAGGGTATTAGTGTATTATAATCATTAATCTTATGAAAGCAGAAAAAATAATCAATTGTGTAGAAAATACTTAATCCAAATATTAAAATTTTCACATAATAGTACCTCAATAAGCTGTGTTATTAGTAAAGGGAAAAATGTATATAAAGTTTAATGTTTTGTTTTATTTTTGAGTAATTTCTCAAAATTCCTCCTATCTGTAATAGATCACAGATCCTGTGAATGTTGTAAATTTTATTAAATTGCTTAAAATTTTTTCAAAGCCCTGCTATTAAAACCAAATTATTTTACACAATTAAATATGTATATGGTACACTCAATATGGTCCCTTAAAGAATCCATATCTTAATCCCACGATTAGGGGTTTATAGGTGGCAGAGAGACTTTGCTGATTTGATTGCAGACTTTGCAGACTTTGAAGAGCTTGAGAAGGAGACATTATCCTGGATTATCCATGGAGACCCAATCTAATCATAAATGTCCCTATGAAAAGGAGGCTACCAGTGACAGATGAATGCATAAAGAGGTTGTGGTACATATATACAATGCAATATTACTCAGCCATAAAAGGAGTGAATTTGATTCTGTTCTAGTGAGGTGGATGAATCTTGAGCCTGTTATGCAGAGTGAAGTAAGCCAGAAAGAAAAAAACAAATATCATATATTAATGCATATATATATAATCTAGAAACAAATGGTACCGATAAACTTATTTGCAGGCAGTAATAGAGATACAGACATAGAAAAGAGACTTGTGGACATAGTGAAGGAAGGTGAGGATGAGACAAATTGAGTGAGTAGCACTGAAACTTATACATTACTAAATGAAAAATAAATCTAGTGGGAAGTTGGTATATATCAGAGGGAGTTCAGCCTAGTGCTCTGTTACAAACTAGAGGGTGGGATGGGGTGGGGTGTAGGGGGAAGTTTAAGAGGAGAGGGACATATATATACTTATGGCTAATTCACTTTGTTGTATGGCAGAAACCAACATGACATTGTCAACAATTATCCTCCAATTAAAAATAAATTTAAGAAAGTAATAAGTAATATTCAAAAGAAGAGAGATGACAGCAGAAGCAGAGATTGGAGGGATGCACACTGAAGATGGGGGCAGGGGCTACTAACCAAGGAATGCAGGTGTCCTATAAGAAACTGGAAAGAACAGGGACATAGATGTCCCCCTTGAGCATCCAGAATGAACACAATTCTGCTGACCTCTTAAATTTAGCCCTTAAGACCCATTTCGAACTTCTGACAATGTATGTTGTTTAAAATCACCGTTTGTGGTATTTTGTTATAGCACCACTAGAATACTAAGTATAACCTGTTACAATTTTTTTCTGACGTGATTAACATATTTGGAAAAAAAAACATTGTTTACTTATGATGTAAACAGGTGAAGACAATTTTTTCTGAATAAAGATTGTTGTGTATTTCTCTAATGATATTTTTAAAAGGTAAACATGGAAACTGTCTCTTCCATGGACTGGCTGGATATGAAACGCACAACATGTTGTTATAGACAGAAATCATTTTAATTCTATGAATATAGCAAGCCTAAAGCAAACCAAAGTCAAGTTAATGGTTCGAAAAATCAATTTTAATGTACTACATATATCTACTACTTATAATAAGCTGAGCACTGAAGAATTGATGCTTTTGAACTATGGTGTTGGAGAAGACTCTTGAGAGTGCCTTGGACTGCAAGGAGATCCAACCAGTCCATTCTGAAGAAGATCAGCCCTGGGATTTCTTTGGAGGGAATGATGCTGAAGCTGAAACTCCAGTACTTTGGCCACATCGTTGGAAAAAGTCTCTGATGCTGGGAGGGGTTGGGGGCAGGAGCAGAACGGGACAACAGAGGATGAGATGGTTGGATGGCATCACTGACTCGATGGACGTGAGTCTGAGTGAACTCCGGGAGTTGGTGATGGACAGGGAGGCCTGGCGTGCTGCGATTCACGGGGTTGCAAACAGTCCGACATGACTGAGCAACTGAACTGAACTGAACTACTTATAATAGGCAGCAAAAATATTGAATGGGTGAATAAGTGTTTTATGGTAAACATATGAGCTAATCAGATAGGGTGAATAAATGCAGCAAGTTTCCATTTAAATTTTCTTGTACTTTAAGCAAAGAAGAATTTTTCAGTAACTGAGTAATAGTTGAATTAAATCCATTATTTATGGGCTTCCAAGTCAACTCTGCATGTATTATTTTAATTCCATTTTATCAGTACTTAGTTGCTCAGACATGTCTGACTCTGCAGTCCCATGAACTGTAGCCTGCCAGTCTCTGTCCATGGGATTCTCCAGGCAGGAATCCTGAAGTGGGTTGCCATTTCCTTCTCCAAGGGATCTTCCTGACCCAGGGATCAAACCCTGATCTCCTGCATTGCAGGCAGATTCTTTACCATCTGAGCTACCAGGGAAGCCCAATAAAAACCTAATTATCTTCAAATTTTTGCACAATGTCTAAATGCCCCCAATACTATAAATATGATTGTTTTCTAACTTCCAAGAAACCATAATCATCTCATAATTCTGTCATCCTTAGAGTAATCATATTAACATTGAATCAGAAAGGGAAAGGAACTCAATATTCCTTTGTTTTTATAATTGTGTTTTAATAATATATTTTGTCCTCATCATGCTAATTGCTTTATACTTCAGTTGGAATAGAAACCAATGCAGGATAGAATAATAAGTGATATAGAGACAAAAGAAGTGGCTCCTTCCAAGTGTCCTTCATAGCAATGACATATTTCTAATTATTACTTAGGCACATGGCAGGTCCTGTCACATTTTTCCATTCCCTTACCAGTTCTCTCAAGCATGAGACTGTAACAGTATGAGTGAGAACCTTAGAATTTATGTTCTGATTTTGCTAATTAATAGTTGCTTTCTAGTGAAATGACTTTATTGCTCTGTGAATGAGTCTTTTCACATAGAAAGTAGGGATCACAATCAATTCACATAGTGTCTGAAAATTAAAATTAAATACACATAAAAAGGTTTATCCAGTGATAGCCATATTAAATTAAATTCCCAGTATATATATTAAATTCTGAATATATCATAGCTATTAAAATTAAGATGGTTGTGACATTTCACCCATTTCTGAAGTTTTTTGACAATCAGTGCTATAGTGTACTTAGGCTTAGAATTGTTATGCTTTTAATTTATCCCAGGAAGCCCTGGGTATCCTAGCCGTCTCTATTGCNTTAAATACACATAAAAAGGTTTATCCAGTGATAGCCATATTAAATTAAATTCCCAGTATATATATTAAATTCTGAATATATCATAGCTATTAAAATTAAGATGGTTGTGACATTTCACCCATTTCTGAAGTTTTTTGACAATCAGTGCTATAGTGTACTTAGGCTTAGAATTGTTATGCTTTTAATTTATCCCAGGAAGCCCTGGGTATCCTAGCCGTCTCTATTGCTGTCAGTATAGATTCACAGACAAGACTTTTTGTCTTCGTTCTTGCTCTTTTTTTTTAATCATGTCAGGATTTTGAGTCCTTCTTAGAACTAGTTGCAGAGCAATCTGTCCTATGATTTAGCTCTTGAAACAGTGCCATTTTATGCAGTTGTTCTCTTTGACCCCAAAGTGGTACTAAGACACATCAAACAAATTTTCTCATCTACCCTCAGTTCTGTGCATTCTTTTAGCACATATTCCCTTCTCTGCATTCTCTTTAGACTTAACCTTCAACAGAAAATTGGATTAAAGATTTACTGAACATGGCTCTGCCCATCAGAACAAGACCTAGTTTCCCCCTCAGTCAGTCTCTCCCATCAGGAAGCTTCCATAAGCCTCTTACCCTTCTCCATCAGAGGGCAGACAGACTGAAAACCACAGTCACAAAAAAACTAACCAAACTGAATACATGGACCACAACTTTATCTAAACCAATGAAACTATGAGCCATGCCATGAAGGGCCACACAAGATGGATGGGTCATGGTGGAGAGTGCTGACAAAACATGGTTCACTGGAGAAGGAAATACAAACCACTTCAGTATTCTTGCCTTGAGAACCCCATGAAGAGTATGAAAGGCGAAAAGATAGGACACTGAAAGATGAACTTCCCAGGTCGCTAGGTTCCCAATATGCTACTGGAGATCAGTGGAGAAGTAACTCCAAAAAGAATGAAGAGACAGAGCCAAAGCAAAAGCAATACCCAGTTGTGGATGCGACTGCTGATGGAAGTAAAGTCTGATGCTGTAAAGAGCAACATTGCATAGGAACCTGGAATGTTAGGTCCATGAATCAAGGCAAATGGGAACTGGTCAAACAGGATGGCGAGAGTGAACATCGACATTTTAGGACTCAGAAAACTAAAATGGACAGGAATGGGTGAATTTAACTCAGATGACCATTATATCTACTACTGTGGGCAAGAAGCCCTTAGAGGAAATGGAGTAGCCATCATAGTCAACAAAAGAGTCCAACATGCAGTATTTGGATGCAATCTCAAAAATGACAGATTGATGTCTATTCATTTCCAAGACAAGCAATTCAATATCACAGAAATCCAAGTCTGTGCCCTGACCAGTAATGCTGTAGAAGCTGAAGTTGAATGGTCTATGAAGACCTTCAAGACCTTCTACAACTAATACCCCCAAAAGATGTCCCCTATAATGAATATAGGGGACTGGAATGAAAAAGTAGGAAGTCAAGACATACCTGGGGTAACGAGCAAATATGGCCTTGGTGTACAGAATAAAGAGGGCAAAAGCTAACAGAGTTTGCCAAGAAAACGCACTGGTCATAGCGAACAGCCTATTCCAACAACAAAATAGAAGACTCTACAAATGGACATCACCAGATGGTCAATAATGAAATCAGATTGATTATATTTTTTGCAGCCATAGAAGGAGAACCTCTATACAGTCAGCAAAAACAGAACCAGAAGCTAACTCTGGCTCAGATAATGAACTCCTTATTGCCAAATTCATACTTAAATTGAAGAAAGTAGGGGAAATTGCTTTTTCTAGGGATTAGACAAAGTGCCTGAAAACTATGGATGTAGGTTTGTGACATTATACAGGAAACAGTGATCAAGAACATCTCCAAAAAAAAGAAATGCAAAAAGGCAAAATTGTTGTCTGAGGAAGTCTTACAAACAACTATGAAAAGCAGAGAAGTGAAAGGGAAAGGAGAAAAGGATAGATATACCCATTTGAAAGCAGAGTTCCAAAGAATAGCAAGGAGAGATTTTAAAAAAAAAAGCCTTCCTCTGTGATCAATACAAAGAAATAGAGGAAAACAATAGAGTGGAAAAGACTAGAGATCTCTTCAAGAAAACTAGAGATAATAAGGGAACTTTCTATGCAAAGCTGTGCACAATAAAAGACGGAAATGGTTTGGACCTAAAAGAAGCAGAAGATATTAAGAAGAGGTGGCAAGAATACACCGAAGAACTGTACAAAAAAGATCTTCATGACCCAGATAATCACGATGGGTTGGTCACTCACCCAGAGCCAGACATCTTAGAATACTAAGTCTATTGAACCTTAGGAAGCACCACTATGAACAAAACTAGTAGAAGTGGTGGAATTCTAGTTGAGCTATTTCAAATCCTGAAAGTTGATGCTGTGAAAGGGCTGTACTCTATATGCCAGCACATTTGGAAAACTCAACAGTGGTCACAGGACTGGAAAAGATCACTTTCCATTCCAATCCCAAAGAAAGGCAATGCCAAAGAATTCTCAAACTACCACACAATTGCATTCATCTCACACACTAGCAAAGTAATACTGAAAATTCTCCAAGCCAGGCTTCAGCAATACGTGAACCGTGAACTTCCAGATGTTCAAGCTGGATTTAGAAAAGGCAGAGGAACCAGAGATTATATTGCCAGCATCCACTGGATCATTGGAAAAGCAAGAGAGTCCCAGAAAACCATCTACTTGTGCTTTATTGACTGTGCCTAATTCTTTGACTGTGGATCACAACAAACTGGAAAATTCTGAAAGAGATGGGAATACTAGACCACTTGTCTGCCTCCTGAGAAATCTGTATGCAGGTCAAGAAGCTACAGTTAGAACTGGACAGGGAACAGACTGGTTCCTAATCGGGAAAGGAGTATGTCAAGGCTGTATGTTGTCACCCTGCTTATTTAATGTTAATGCAGAGTACATCATGAGAAATGTTGGACTGGATGAACCACAAGCTTGAATCAAGATTACTGAGAGAAATATCAATAACCTCAGAAAATGAGATGACACCACCCTTATGGCAGAAATCGAAGAAAAACTAAAGAGCCTCCTGGTGAAAGTGAAAGAAGAGTGAAAATGTTTGCTTAAAACTCAACATTCAGAAAACTAAGATCATGACATCTGGTCCCATCACTTTGTGGCAAATAGAAGGGGAAACACTGGAAACAGTGACAGACTACATATATATGTATAGGCTCCAAAATCACTGCAGATGGTGACTGCCGCCATGAAATTAAAAGACATTTGCTCCTTGGATGGAAAGTTATGACCAACATAGACAGTTTATTAAAAAGCAGATACATTACTTTGCCAAGTGCCAAATAATTGATGCTTTTGAATTGTGGTGTTGGAGAAGTCTCTTGAGAGTCTTCTCCTTGGTCACAGGACTGGAAAAGATCACTTTCCATTCCAATCCCAAAGAAAGGCAATGCCAAAGAATTCTCAAACTACCACACAATTGCACTCATCTCACACACTAGCAAAGTAATACTGAAAATTCTCCAAGCCAGGCTTCAGCAATACGTGAACCGTGAACTTCCAGATGTTCAAGCTGGATTTAGAAAAGGCAGAGGAACCAGAGATTATATTGCCAGCATCCACTGGATCATTGGAAAAGCAAGAGAGTCCCAGAAAACCATCTACTTGTGCTTTATTGACTATGCCTAATTCTTTGACTGTGGATCACAACAAACTGGAAAATTCTGAAAAAGATGGGAATACTAGACCACTTGTCTGCCTCCTGAGAAATCTGTATGCAGGTCAAGAAGCTACAGTTAGAACTGGACAGGGAACAGACTGGTTCCTAATCGGGAAAGGAGTATGTCAAGGCTGTATGTTGTCACCCTGCTTATTTAATGTTAATGCAGAGTACATCATGAGAAATGTTGGACTGGATGAACCACAAGCTTGAATCAAGATTACTGAGAGAAATATCAATAACCTCAGAAAATGAGATTACACCACCCTTATGGCAGAAATGGAAGAAAAACTAAAGAGCCTCTTGGTGAAATTGAAAGAAGAGAGCGAAAATGTTTGCTTAACACTCAACATTCAGAAAACTAAGATCATGACATCTGGTTCCATCACTTTGTGGCAAATAGAAGGGAAAACACTGGAAACAGTGACAGACTACATATATATGTATAGGCTCCAAAATCACTGCAGATGGTGACTGCCGCCATGAAATTAAAAGACATTTGCTCCTTGGATGGAAAGTTATGACCAACATAGACAGTTTATTAAAAAGCAGATACATTACTTTGCCAAGTGCCAAATAATTGATGCTTTTGAATTGTGGTGTTGGAGAAGTCTCTTGAGAGTCTTCTCCTTTAGATAGCAGAGATATTCTGCCAGTCCATGCTAGAGGAAAGCAGTCCTGAATATTCACTGGAAGGACTAATGCTGAAGCTGAAACTCCAATATTTTGGCCACCTGATGCAAAGAACTGACTCATTTGAAAAGACTCTTATGCTGGGAAAAATTGGCAGTGGGAGAAGGGGACGACAGAGGATGAAATTGTTGAATGGCATCACTGACTCAGTGGACATGAGTTTAAGTAAACTCTGGGAGTTGATGGACAGGGAGGCCTGATGTGCTGCAGTCCATGGGGTTGCAAAGAGTCGGACACAACTGAGCAAGTGAACTGAACTGAATGGTGCTGCAAATTGCATGAATCACACCCAATATTTCTATGGATTTGTGCATTGTGTCCTTTAGAGTCATGCGTTTCTCACTGATGTTAACTTTTTAGTGCTAGTTTATTCACCTCCAGACAGATTTTTTTCCGTAGATCGCAATAGATAGTGAAAGTGTTAGTGTCTCAGTCATGGCTGACACTTTGTGACCCCTTGGACTACATGTAGCCCACCAGGCAAATCTGTTTGTAGGATTCTCCATGTAAGAATACTGAAGTGTTTTCCCATTCCCTTCTCCAGGGAAGATCCCAACAAGGGATTGAACTAGGGTCTCCCATGTTGCAAGAAGATTCTTTACTCTCTGAGCCACCAGGGAAGCCCTACACTAGATAAGATGTCAGTGTCCTCCAGCACCTCCGGGTGGATCCTGGCCATGTTCAGTTATTTCACTCAACAAATCTTGGTGCAGCCCTTATTATATGAGTTTTCACATACGGGCTCTAGGTTAATAACACTAGTGAATAATTATGAAGCACTCTAAACTTTTTTTGGGGGGTAAACATCCTAAGATTCAGAGTATAGTTGTATAGTATGATTGTATAGTTATATGTAAATTGAGCTGTCCTTTCCTCATTCTGGTAGACTTCCCTGGTGGCTCAGGTAGTAAAGCATCTGTCTACAATGCGGGAGACCCAGGTTCAATCCTTGGGTTGCGAAGATCCCCTAGAGAAGGAAATGGCAGTCCACTCCAGTACTATTGCCTGGAAAATCCCTTGGACAGAGGAACCTGGTAGGCTATGGGGTTGCAAAGAGTCAGACACGACTGAGCAACTTCGCTTTCCGACTTCACTTTCCTCATTCTACTCTGTTTCTTTAAATTTCAGAATAGCTTTATGTAGCCTTAGAAAACAGTAAAATAGGAAAGACTAGAGATCTCTTCAAGAAAATTAGAGATAACAAGGGAATATTTCATGGAAAGATGTACACAGTAAAGGACAGAAATGTTGTGGACCTAACAGAAGCAGAAGATATTAAGAAGAGATGGCAAGAATATACAGAAGAACTATACAAAAAAGATCTTAATTACCCAGATAAACACAATGATGTGATCACTCACCTAGAGCCAGACATCCTGGAGTGTGAAGTCAAGTGGGCCTTAGGAAACATCACTATAGACAAAGTTAGTGGAGGTGATGGAATTCCAGCTGAGCTATTCAAATCCTAAAAGATGATGGAGTGAAATTGCTGCACTCAATATGCCAGCAAATTTGGAAAACACAGCAGTGACCACAGGACTAGAAAAGGCCAATTTTCATTCCAATCCCAAGTAAGGGCAATGACAAAGAATTTTCAAACTACTGCATAATTGCACTCATTTTATATACTAGCAAAATTATGCTCAAAACCCTTCAAGCTAGGGTTCAACAGTTCTAGAACCCAGAACTTTGAGATGTTCAAACTCCATTTAGAAAAGGCAGAGGAACCAGAGAACAAATAGCTAACATTCATTGGATCATAGGAAAAGCAAGGGGATTTTAGGAAAAAATCTATTTCTGCTTAATTGACTACACTAACAACTTTGACTGTATGGATCACAAGAAACTCTGGAAAATTTTAAGGAGATGGGAATACCAGACCACCTTACCTGCCTTCTGAGAAACCTGTATGCAGAACAAGCAGCAACCATTAGAACTGATCTTGGAACAATGGACTGGTTCAAAATTGGGAAAGGAGTACGTCAAGGCTGTATATGGTCACCCTGCTTATTCAACTTAAGTACAGAGTACATCATGTGAAATGCTGTAATGAATGAAGCTTAAGCTGGTATCAAGATTGCCAAGAGAAATATCAATAACCTCAGATATGCAGATGACACCACCCTTATCATAGAAAGTGAAGAACTAAAGAGCCTCTTGATGAAAGTAAAAGAAGAGAGTGAAAAAGTTTGCTTAAAACTCAACATTCAAGAAAAACTAAGATCATGGCTTCCGGTCCCATCACTTCATGGCAAGTACATGAGGAAACAATGGAAACAGTGACAGACTTCATTTTCTTGGGCTCCCAAATCACTGCAGGCCATGACAGCAGCCATAAAATTAAAAGATGCTTCCTCCTTGGGAGAAAACCTATGACAAACCTAAGTGAATCAAAAAGCAGACATTACTATGTCAGCAAAGGTCCGTATACTCAAAACTATGGTTTTTCCAGTGGTCATGTATGAATACAACAATTGAACCATAAAGAAAGCTGAGTACCAAAGAACTGATGCTTTTGAACTGTGTTGTTGGAGAAGACTCTTGAGAATCCCTTGAACTACATGGAGATCAAACCAGTCAACCCTAAAGGACATCACCCTAAATATTCATTGGAAGGACTGATGGTGAAGCTGAAGCTCCAATACTTTGGCCAACAGATGCAAACAGCAGACTCGTTGGAAAAAAACCCTAATGTTGGGAATGATTGAGGTTAGGAAGAGAAGGGGATGACAGAGGATGAGATGGTTGGAGGCATCATCGATTCAGTGAGCATGTTTGAGCAAACTCAGGTAGATAGTAAAGTTAAAGGAAGCATGGCCTGTTGCAGTCCATGGGGTCACAAAGAGTCAGACGTGACTGACAGCTGAACAACAGAACAACAGTAATAGACAGAAGGAGTGAGTAAGGCCTTCTTTAAAAGGTATGTTTAAAATGTATCCCCTTAAATTGATATTTGGCATTCTAATTCAGTTTCTTATAGTAATTAAAATTCTTCCATGAATATTTCAAAATTCAAAATTGCCCTCATGTGAATAACTTGGTTATTTTGTGTTTCTTTACCTTCAGTATAGCCTATAATTAATACAATTTGCTGCTACTGCTGCTGCTAATTCGCGTCAGTCATGTCCAACTCTGTGCGACCCCAAAGATGGCAGCCCGCCAAGCTCCTCGGGCCCTGGGATTCTCTAGGCAAGAATACTGGAGTGGGTTGCCATTTCCTTCTTCAATGCATGCATGCATACAAGCTAAGTCATTTCAGTCTGTGACCCCATGGACAGCAGCCCACCAGACTCCCGGGTCCACGGGATTCTCCAGGCAAGAATACTGGAGTGGGTTGCCATTTCCTTTTCCATAATACAATTTAGGATAGCATATTGAGATATCAAAAAACCCAACTTTCTCAATATCATGAAAGAGCAATCTTTTGTGTATACAGCTTGATTTCAAGTCTTGTAATATGTCTCATAAATTTATTTGAAAATTACCTAGAGAAAGCCAATAAGTGAACATTTTTAGAGAAGGTGGGGTGTGCCATTTCTATTTACTTTTGGAAGCTTTCAAATTTACATCCAAATTTCTGCAGCAAATCCTTTCTCAGTTTAGTTTTTAAAGTAGCTTGAAATAGTTTCACTACTCAGTTACATTGAGATTTAATAGTTTCTCAAAACTGTCTGCAGTTAAAAACAACCGAACAAAACCCAGCAAATGTAATTATGGAGACAAGAAAGGAATGAATCTCTCTTAAAAGGCAGAGAGGAATGATTCTCTCCCAGAAGGCTTTCCTGTACTGTTGTTTGGGCTTCCCTGGTGGCTCAGAGGTTAAAGCATCTGCCTGGAATGCTGGAGACCCGGGTTCGATTCCTGGGTCGGGAAGATCCCCTGGAGAAGGAAATGGCAACCCACTCCAGTACTCTTGCCTGGAGAATCCCATGGAGGGAGGAGCCTGGTAGGCTACAGTCCATAGGGTCGCAAAGGGTCGGACACGACTGAGCGACTTCACTTCATACTGTTGTTTTCCTTGACTTGCTCTCTTTCCGATTCTTAATCTTAGAAAATTCATTGTTAAGTTTATCAAGACAAAAGGAAAAATTCAGATGAAGACCATATTCATATTTGTTGGAAACAAAATGCATTCATTTCTGCAACAAGGCTTTTGAGGGATTTTTTTTTTTTTTTACCTTCTGTATTCATTCTGTTTTCTCAAGTACTGACTGAACTAGTAGTTGGCTGTGTGCATCAAGTTCTAACAGACTTTTCTTATGGCTGTATTCTGGCTTTATCCTGATATGTTCTATCCTATTTATTGAGCTATTTACCCAAATTCATCAAGGCTTAATTCCAGGAAAAGTGCTTGCCTAGTAAAAGAATATTGCAGAGATTATCAGGGACTAATACTCATATTAAATGAGTTTCAAATATCAAGCTCAGATCTCATAAATTATGAAATGACTGTCGTGCAACAGATGGTATGTATTACTCTTTTAAGGAATGAGTGATAAGTGTAAAGTGAAAAACATAAACGATTCTTTGTCTTTAGAACCCAGCAGTCCTTCAGTCACTTTTCAACATTTGCCTACATTTGTGATTAGCACTGATTCTAACACAAAATTCAAGAGTTTATGATGTTATATTATTTGATTGAATCTTACCAGCTGCTGCTCCTTGGGGGTGTCAGATGATATTTTCTAAAATGTTGAAATGCCTTTTCTTTATCATCAGGGAGTAGCTTAAACACTGACAGTGACTTCACTAAAAATCCCGTTTGTCATTGGTTCTGAAAGTACTGAAGATTCAGTACTAATAGGGACCAACGTATGAAGGTCATTTTATTTTACTTAAGCATTAGAAAGCTGGGATCTTGTATGCCTCATTGATGAAAAATAGAGTTGAAGAGTCTCACTGTTTATCAGAAATATTCAAATGAATCTGGTGGTTTAAAATATGATTTATCTTTTCAATGCAAGCACTTACATTAGTTATTTTGACTCTTCAAATAGCTATACACGCAAAAGAATAAAATAGTTTCTGGTATGTAATTAGTGCTTGATAAAAATTTTCAATTAATATTTTAATCTTTCATACAGTGTGGTAGAGAGCTTAGTCTATTGTTGAAAACAGCAAATAAATAATAAAATTCTGAACTGTTGCTGTTCTTTAGTCACTAAGTTGTGTCCTACTCTTTGTGACCACATGGACTGGGGCCCACAAAGTTCCTCTCTGTCCATGGGATTTTCCAGGCAAGAATACCGGGGTGGTGTTTCCTTCTTCAGGGGATTTTTCAAAACTAGGGATTGAGCCCACATCATTCTTTACTGCTGAACCACCAGGGAATCCCCAAGCTATAAATAGTATTGTACTTTCCTGATTTGGGCTCTTGAGATATTCTACCTGAGTGTGTTTTTAAGAGTTAAAATTCTGATAGGGACTAGTATTCATCTATCTTTGAATTATTTCAGTATATACTGTATACTTTAACAGAAACTCAAATCTAACTTTACGTTAGTGATGGTTGCTAGGTAACTACTTGATGCAAATAGTTCTGAAACATTTAGCAGATCATTCTCTGATTGGAGTGGAAACTGGAGTGACTTAGAAGCTGATGGTCCAGGAAACAATTGATTGAGAAAGAACATTGTGGAGTGTTTAATCAAAATAGACTCTAACTCTTCTACTTGATTTTCTTTCTCTTTGTCAAAATTAAAATATAAAACGGAGAAATCGCTAGAGAAAAATGAAGTATTTTTCCTGAATAGTAGACATTGTTCTCTGAGCAAGTACTAAGTGTTGACACTATGCCAAATACTTTGTATACAGTATCATTTCCTAATAGCAAGGCCAAGTGCAGCCTTTAGCATGCAGTTGCTTCTGTGTGCCATTACCGCTCACCCTGTTACCAGGCAACAGGTCCCACTCAGCCACTGGTCTGCACCACAGAGGGCCCTCTCACAAGCAACCAACTGTCAGTAAGTGACCCTTAGTGGTCATGCTGAGCCTCTGGTCAGCACTGCAGTGGACCCCACCCACAAGCAACCAACTGCCAAGGAGTGTCAGTTAGGAAGAGGATTTTAGCCAAAGGTTGGTGAAGTGGTGGCCTTAGTGAAGAGTGAGGTAAGAGGTGGATCCTAGCCTCTCCCTGGGGCCCTCCAGCTCACCCAGCCTTGAAACAGCATGTGAGCTGGGGGTTCAGGGGACAAACTGGGGGCTGTGTTCGGCAGGGCTCGAGAGCCCTCATTAAGGCCACTCACTGGTAGTGGTTAATTGAGGTAGTGATGAATATCTTCCTTATCCCTGTCTCTGTGACCTAATAGCAGTGTCAGTCTGCCTGGGTTGCAGTTTGTGGGAGCTGCCGTACCACCCTCCCCAGCCATTTTGGTGGCCTGAGGAAGCTACCAATTAAAATCTACCTCCTCTTAGCCAGGACCAAGTCCCTAGAAGGTGAAAGTATTGCCTCAGGACCTGGTCGTTTCTTGACAGGGCAGAGAAAAACTTCTGTTTGGTAGAGATTTGGGGCTTCCCAAGTGGTGCTAGTGGTAAATAACCCACCTGCCATTGCAGGAGACATGAGACAGGGGTTCACTCCCTGGGCTGGGAGATCCCCTGGAGAAGGGCATGCAGCCCACTCCAGTATTCTAGAGAATCCCATGGACAGAGGAGCCTGGCAGGCTAAAATCCATGGAGTCACAAAAGAGTTGGACACAATTGAAGCGACTTAGCATGCCTGCACAGATGGCAGAGATTTACAGAAACATCATTATCAACTTCAAGAACAAAGGATCTGACACCAAGAAGTTTGCAACAACTAACCACTCCCATCTCTCACCTTTCCTAGAAAAAGGCTTTGCTAAACCTTTCAGGAATTTGTTTTTTTTTTTAAGGCATGAGCCACCCATCTCCTTCTCTGTTCCACACTCTGACATTCTGGTATTGTTTGGTCACTGTGCATCAGGCACACAACTTGCTTTTGGTAACAGTTTTGTCCTATAGCAGTTTGTTTATTTATGTAGTATGATTCCCATTTAAAAAATAAGGAACACAGGAAAATATTCTTAATACTTATTTTGTCCAAATTCCCATGTTTAGTAGTTGTGTAGAAAGAAGGCGTGGAGATTTAAATACAGGTCACTTTGACTTATGCAATTCTGTTCATTTTATAAAAATAGCTTCTTATCTGGGAATTGATAATTCTTATCAGCTATCTTTTGCAGAATGTTTTACTATTCTTTAGGGCGATACCTAAAAATTAGAGTCATGTTTGCTGAAGTTAGCTTGACATGAAAACAATTTTCATCAGGAGGTAGGAATAATTGTTAGGAACCTGTGTTAGTACAAGGGGTACATGAGAGAAACTCGTTAGTGAGTAGGGTGATCACTNATTAATATTTTAATCTTTCATACAGTGTGGTAGAGAGCTTAGTCTATTGTTGAAAACAGCAAATAAATAATAAAATTCTGAACTGTTGCTGTTCTTTAGTCACTAAGTTGTGTCCTACTCTTTGTGACCACATGGACTGGGGCCCACAAAGTTTCTCTCTGTCCATGGGATTTTCCAGGCAAGAATACCGGGGTGGTATTTCCTTCTTCAGGGGATTTTTCAAAACTAGGGATTGAGCCCACATCATTCTTTACTGCTGAACCACCAGGGAATCCCCAAGCTATAAATAGTATTGTACTTTCCTGATTTGGGCTCTTGAGATATTCTACCTGAGTGTGTTTTTAAGAGTTAAAATTCTGATAGGGACTAGTATTCATCTATCTTTGAATTATTTCAGTATATACTGTATACTTTAACAGAAACTCAAATCTAATTTTACGTTAGTGATGGTTGCTAGGTAACTACTTGATGCAAATAGTTCTGAAACATTTAGCAGATCATTCTCTGATTGGAGTGGAAACTGGAGTGACTTAGAAGCTGATGGTCCAGGAAACGATTGATTGAGAAAGAACATTGTGGAGTGTTTAATCAAAATAGACTCTAACTCTTCTACTTGATTTTCTTTCTCTTTGTCAAAATTAAAATATAAAACGGAGAAATCGCTAGAGAAAAATGAAGTATTTTTCCTGAATAGTAGACATTGTTCTCTGAGCAAGTACTAAGTGTTGACACTATGCCAAATACTTTGTATACAGTATCATTTCCTAATAGCAAGGCCAAGTGCAGCCTTTAGCATGCAGTTGCTTCTGTGTGCCATTACCGCTCACCCTGTTACCAGGCAACAGGTCCCACTCAGCCACTGGTCTGCACCACAGAGGGCCCTCTCACAAGCAACCAACTGTCAGTAAGTGACCCTTAGTGGTCATGCTGAGCCTCTGGTCAGCACTGCAGTGGACCCCACCCACAAGCAACCAACTGCCAAGGAGTGTCAGTTAGGAAGAGGATTTTAGCCAAAGGTTGGTGAAGTGGTGGCCTTAGTGAAGAGTGAGGTAAGAGGTGGATCCTAGCCTCTCCCTGGGGCCCTCCAGCTCACCCAGCCTTGAAACAGCATGTGAGCTGGGGGTTCAGGGGACAAACTGGGGGCTGTGTTCGGCAGGGCTCGAGAGCCCTCATTAAGGCCACTCACTGGTAGTGGTTAATTGAGGTAGTGATGAATATCTTCCTTATCCCTGTCTCTGTGACCTAATAGCAGTGTCAGTCTGCCTGGGTTGCAGTTTGTGGGAGCTGCCGTACCACCCTCCCCAGCCATTTTGGTGGCCTGAGGAAGCTACCAATTAAAATCTACCTCCTCTTAGCCAGGACCAAGTCCCTAGAAGGTGAAAGTATTGCCTCAGGACCTGGTCGTTTCTTGACAGGGCAGAGAAAAACTTCTGTTTGGTAGAGATTTGGGGCTTCCCAAGTGGTGCTAGTGGTAAATAACCCACCTGCCATTGCAGGAGACATGAGACAGGGGTTCACTCCCTGGGCTGGGAGATCCCCTGGAGAAGGGCATGCAGCCCACTCCAGTATTCTAGAGAATCCCATGGACAGAGGAGCCTGGCAGGCTAAAATCCATGGAGTCACAAAAGAGTTGGACACGATTGAAGCGACTTAGCATGCCTGCACAGATGGCAGAGATTTACAGAAACATCATTATCAACTTCAAGACCAAAGGATCTGACACCAAGAAGTTTGCAACAACTAACCACTCCCATCTCTCACCTTTCCTAGAAAAAGGCTTTGCTAAACCTTTCAGGAATTTGTTTTTTTTTTTAAGGCATGAGCCACCCATCTCCTTCTCTGTTCCACACTCTGACATTCTGGTATTGTTTGGTCACTGTGCATCAGGCACACAACTTGCTTTTGGTAACAGTTTTGTCCTATAGCAGTTTGTTTATTTATGTAGTATGATTCCCATTTAAAAAATAAGGAACACAGGAAAATATTCTTAATACTTATTTTGTCCAAATTCCCATGTTTAGTAGTTGTGTAGAAAGAAGGCGTGGAGATTTAAATACAGGTCCCTTTGACTTATGCAATTCTGTTCATTTTATTAAAGGCTGGTAAAAATAGCTTCTTATCTGGGAATTGATAATTCTTATCAGCTATCTTTTGCAGAATGTTTTACTATTCTTTAGGGCGATACCTAAAAATTAAAGTCATGTTTGCTGAAGTTAGCTTGACATGAAAACAGTTTTCATCAAGAGGTAGGAATAATTGTTAGGAACCTGTGTTAGTACAAGGGATACATGAGAGAAACTCGTTAGTGAGTAGGGTGATCACTGTCACTTTTGCTATATCATTTTGTTCTTATAGCAGTTTTTTTAAATTTATGTAGTATAATTCCCATTTGAAAAATCTTGCAAGTCTTTCTCTGAACTGAATCTGATTTATAATGCTTTGTTTCTGTTAATAATTGTTAAACACTTGCATTAGTTTTCTACTGCCACTATATTGCAACATGGTGATAATTTTATTCCCTTACAGATGTGAAAGTCAGAAGTCTGAAATAAGAATCCGTAGAATCCATTTCTATTAGGGGAGTCTATTCCCTTGACTTTTCCAGCTTCTAAAGGGTACCTGAATTCTATGACTTGTGGCCTCTTCCTCCATCTTCAGAGCACATCACTCCACCCTCTGCTTCTGCTCTCAGGTCTCTTCTCTGACACTGACTCTTTTGCTTCTCTTTCATAAGGACCCCTTATGGGCTCACCTGGATGACTCAGGATTGTCTTCTCATCTCAAAATCCTTAACTTAATCACACCTGTAAAAGTTCATTTTGCAATGAAAATTAAAACATGCACAGGCTCAGAGGATTATGGTATGGACAGCTGAGAAAGAGGGCATTATTCATCCTTCCACAATTTTTTTAAATTAAAGTGCATGATTTTATTTTAAAAAGTATAGTTCAGTATAGAATATACTTCAAGAATTTATGTCAGCTCTATTGCTCTATTGCTTAATGACCAAATATACTTGTTTATCAAATATCAGCTATCATAGAATGCTCATATCTCATATTATCAAGGAGAAAGTGGGCAGTCCATGGCAGTTCAGATTGATGGATTAAATTGAAACCAGTCTGCTTACCTTTTTCTTCTACAGCAAAGTGTCTTTTTTTTTTTCTGATTACATAAATAAAGAATAAGTGATTGTTGAATTAAAATATTACAAAAATATAAATGAAGATGAAAGTAAAGTTTACTTGAGTTTCTATAACTGGAGGTAAATTCAACTATCTTTGGTACCAACCATTATTTTAGGTGTTTACCCTGGGATTTCTTTGGAAGGAATGATGCTAAAGCTGAAACTCCAGTACTTTGGCCACCTCATGAGAAGAGTTGACTCATTGGAAAAGACTCTGATGCTGGGAGGGATTGGGGGCAGGAGGAGAAGGGGACAACTTAGGATGAGATGGCTGGATGGCATCATGGACTCGATGGACGTGAGTCTGAGTGAACTCCGAGAGATCATGATGAACAGGGAGGCCTGGCGTGCTGCGATTCATGGGGTCGCAAAGAGTCGGACACGACTGAGCAACTGAACTGAACTGAATTTATACATTTATATAAACACATGTGATTTTACAAGGATGAAATATATATATATATAACACCTTAATGATATTCCTTAAGCAGTTAATGGGCTTCCCTGGTGGCTGAGAGGTTAAAGCGTCTGCCTGCAATGCGGGAGACCTGGGTTTGATCCCTGGATCAGGAAGATCTCCTGGAGAAGGAAATGGCAACCCACTCCAATATTCTTGCCTGCAGAATCTCATGGACGGAGGAGCCTGGTAGGCTACAGTCCACAGGGTCACAAAGAGTCAGACAGTAGCTATTTCCCCACCATATTTTTCCTCCACTGATTTACTGATAATATTTTATCAAAAACTGTGAAACTTTGAGTCAAATTTTGTTTTCTCAGAACTTGCTTTTCAATATCTCCACAATAGTTGTGACCATTTACTATTTCCTTCTTTACTAAACTCTTCCTTTTGACTTATCAATGTTTCTTTAAATTTTGAAACACTCTCACCAATTCAATCTCATAATTATTATTTTATTTTGTTGAATTTCTTATACTTTGAAGAATTCAGTGATCCTAATCCTTCTACAGACATGTTACAAGTAGCTTCAGTGTATTCTTGACTACTCATGAAAAAATGTGAGTTCTTATCTTGAAAATTAACATGCTCCAGTCCTTCTGCTCCTTTGTGATTTCCTCATCTTCCCAAATTATTATATAATTTCATTTTTAGAAAGCGTCCCAATGTGATAGTAATTTAGAACCCAGGGAAAAATGCCAGAATCCATGAATGAGTTAAGGAAAACTTTTCTTTCATTCTTACTTTTGTGAGGTTTAATGATCTTCACTTTTGTGAAAAGATTAGAATAATAACAGAAAGTGTATGCTTTTGTTTTATGCTCTTCTATTATTATACTTTAACTCAAGATAGCCACTGTTATTTAGTTTCTTACACAAAATAACCAGATTAACCTTTAAACTGTCACGTTCACTCCTTTCAAGCTTCAAAGGAAATGGATCACTTTAGCGCCAAGCAAAATTTATTCCATTTTTTGTGAGAGTTTTATACAAACCAACAATTTAGCATGCCAGAATTCTAACTGGCATGCCTAAAGCTTTTAATGTTATAACCTTAAATTGAGTGTTATTAAATCACCAAGAAGTTTCAAAGTGGTAGAATAAAGATTATGTTAAGTCTGAGATTAAGCTGTCACATCATAGTAATTTGATTTTAAGTCTGGCTCCACCACCTCCATTAGTAATCACATCTTTGACAGAGACAAAGTTCATCCAATATGAGTTCTTATTGCAGATGAAGTACTGATGATTTTGTGTTACTTTGGTCAGTCAATAAAGTTAAAAGGATAAAGTTTATTTAGTTTTCAACTTGAAGTCAAATGTCTATTTAATTAAATTTTCCAGTATTTGGCAAGAAAGAACTAGTCACGTCATCTTTCTTCAGCTTGATATTAAATAGCATATTGTGAAGGTTGGTAAAGAATATCTGCATTAATATGAAACAGATATACTTGGAATCTATTTAGAAGAGCATCAGGAAGTCCAACTTCTTCGTTAAGATAGTTGACAACTTCTGATGGTTCCCTAATGCTAAAATTTTGTATTACATCTGCAGGTTTTAAGTATGATATTCATTTTCTAATTGGCTTATGTTTCTCTCTAGTATCCTACTTCTTCAAATATTGAGTGTATATATATATATATATATATCTTTTATAATTCACAAAATAATTTCTGAACCAAGCAGATGATAATTACTTTAAAACAGTATGTCTTCTACATTTCATTTCTAATCCAGACACCTATCACATAATCATCTCTTCTACCGTATGCTATTGAAAATTTACAGTGCCTTTTTTAATATACTGATGACATATATAAAGAAAAAGTAAGTAGAAAATATACTATGAATAATGTGGTCACATTATATTTACTTGACAAGATAAAGAACCCACCTGCCAGTGGAGGAGACTTAAGAGACATGGGTTCGATCCTTGGTCAGGAAGATCCCCTGGAGGAGGGCATGGCAAGCCACTCTGGTATTGTTGCTTGAAGAATTTAATATCCAGAGAAGTCTGGCAAGCTTTGGTCCTTAGGGTCACAAAGAGTTGGGCGCTACTCAAGTAACTTAGCATTCATGCATATATCATATCACTAAATATATATTATACTTAGTATATATTCAGAGACCAATTGAAGACTAACTACAAAGATAACCTTAATATCCTTAACAAGCTTATAACCAATTTCATTAGAAAATACAAATTCCTGAATTACTCTTATAGTTTTATATGTGCAAAATAAAAATTCTCATGTGCCAGTGTCTATAGAAGTAGAAAGAAATGTTCAAAAACAAAAATTGGCAAAGATTCAGGGTGGAAGAGTACAGTGAAGTCAGTTAAACAATTAGTTGTAATAATATTTTAAGTCAAAAAGTATTTGAAATTATTTGAAAATTGATAAAAGAAAAATAGGTGGGAATATCCAAAAACTCAGTGAACAGCAGAAGACCCTATGTGAGCAGTGGTAGTGATAGAGATGTTTCCAAGAAACACTATCAACTTTTTCTGTCTATTTCTGAATTCTCTAGAAACTGGCCTAATAATTGTAGCATATAGTGGTTATGTGTAGGGAACATTACTGTGTCTTTGAATTTGAGCTAGTATTCTCTGTGTAAACTCACAAAACTTCTGTGTGAGTTCTTCTTGAGATGGTCTATACTGTTAGCACGGAACTTCATTTACTAATCTCAAGTTATTCTATTAAGTGCATCACTTACCCACAGAGAATTTTCTGCCACATGAAAGCCAGGAGTTATTACAAGACTAGAATAAATCAATCTGATCTATACCCTTATCTCTTAGCTAATAATGTTTAAAATTACTAAATACTAGCGTTAGACCATAAAGAGTGCTGAGGACCAAAACTGATGCCTTCAAACTTTGGTGCTGGAGAAGATTCTTGAGAGTCCCTTAGACAGCAAGGCAATCAGACCTGTCAATCCTAAAGGAAATCAACCCTGAATATTCATTGGAAGGACTGATGCTGAAGCTGAAGCTCCAGTACTCTGGCCACCTGATCAGAGGAGCCAACTCATTGGAAAAGAACCTGATACTTGGAAAGATTGAGGTCAGGAGGAAGAAGAGGAAAACAGAGGATGAGATGGTTGGATAGCATCACTGACTCAATGGACATGAGTTTGAGCAAACTATGGCAGATGGTGAAGTGCAGGGAGGCCTGGCATGCTGCAGACCATGGAGTTGCAAACAGTTAGACATGACTTAGTGAGTGAACAACAAAAGACTATTCAAGGAGCTTCCCACCATTCAGGATTAGGAGCCATAGAGAAGAATAACATTCATCTTAGTTTTCTATTTTAACTTTAATGAAATTAAAAGGCACTTGCTCCTTGGAAGAAAAGCTATCACCAACCAAGACAACATATTAAAAAGCAGAAACATTACTTTGCCAAGAAAGGTCCATCTAGTCAAAGCTGTGGTTTTTCCAGTAGTCATGTATGAATGTGACAGTTGGACTATAAAGAAAGCTGGGCACCGAAGAACTGATACTTTTGAACTGTTGTGTTGGAGAAGACTCTTAGGCTGCAAGGAGATCCATCCAGTCCATCCTAAAGGAAATCAGTCCTGAATATTCCTTGGAAGGATTGATGTTGAAGCTGAAACTCCAATACTTTGGCCACCTTATGCGAAGAACTGACTCATTGGAAAGACCCTGATGCTGGAAAAGGTTAAAGACTGGAGAAGGGGACGACAGAGGATGAGATGGCTGGATGGCGTCACCAATATGATGAACATGAGTTGTGTAGGCTCCGGGAGTTGGTGATGGAAAGGAAGCCTGGCGTGCTCCAATCCACGGAGTCCAAAGAATCGAATAGAGACTGAGCGGCTGAACTGAACTGAACTAGTTTTTTTCTGTTTGGTTTCTGACTCATTCTTTGAGACAGTAGTATCAAAACTTATTCTGCTATGTGAAATTATAAAGTATTGCTGTCTATGGGGTCGCACAGAGTCAGACACGACTGAAGCGACTTAGCANGGCTGAACTGAACTGAACTAGTTTTTTTCTGTTTGGTTTCTGACTCATTCTTTGAGACAGTAGTATCAAAACTTATTCTGCTATGTGAAATTATAAAGTATTGCTGTCTATGGGGTCGCACAGAGTCAGACACGACTGAAGCGACTTAGCAGCAGCAGCAGCAACAATGATTGCAAAATTCATGATTTATTTTTAAAAAGGCATTTACTGAGTTTCAATGCTATATGCTAGACACTTAGTGTAAAACTGAAGCAAAACGTGAAAAAAATAGTGGGTCACTGACCTTACAGAATGAAAAGAGGTTACACACATTCAAGTTCTTATGATATTTTTAAATGCTTAGTTTTAAAATTTCACTAATTATACATTAAATAAATTATTTAGAGTTATTTATTTAGTATGTGAGATTATCTCAAGAAAAAATGTGATTAAATATCATAATCATTTTGGTGTGTTCTTCTTCATTCCATCACAGTGTATTGCAATCTTTGATTCCAGCCCCAGCTTATAAAATGAGGTAACTGCATATTACATAGAGTTCCAGAAAATCCACTTTAAATTATGTCGTATGTAAATGGCAGGCTGTTCTTTTGCAATGGGTGGCATTATTTAATCCAGTTAAAATTACTTTCTTTTTAACTCTGGAGCTTTGACTTAAATTAGTTTATCCTCAGGCCTCTGCATCTCACTTAAACCATTAGTGTTCTTCTTCCTCTAGGGACTCCCATTTATACTTTCCCATCCAGAATGTAATCCTATCAGAAATGGTAATTATACTTTATACTCAGTAACATCTCTCATCCAGAGAAGTCTTGAGCATTTTAAAATATGACCTTAGTAATGTTTTCCACCTCCCTGAGATGTAGCCACTAGCTGATAAGACTTTTTGCAGTTTTACAGATGGAAAAGGGGGGTGAAGGAGAAAAATAGAGTTCTCCAAACATGATTTTAAATGTGAGAAGTGATAAGTTGAATATCAGAGGTACCCCACAAGAATATAATTTTTTTTAGAAATATAAGCAATTATAAAATTTAATTTTCATTTAAAAAATAATTTTCCAGTCATTATTCATTAACTGGCTACTCTGGCCCAGTGGTATGCTAAACACTGAGTACAGCAGAAAGCAAAACAGAACCAGGTGAAGTGGGACAAGAAGACACAGGGTTCAGATCCTATAAGGCCTATGGGCCAAGAAAAGGGTTTTAGACTTGGTTTAAGTTTATTGAAGGGCTTATAGCATGTTTAAGCTATGATGAGAAGAATCATCCCCAATAGAATGTAAAATAGGGGATTTAAGACAGTGAGCAAAGAAAATCCATTAGGATTTTTATTTCTAATGTTGTATATTGGTTGTTTTTGCTCTAAAACTTCACCATGTGCTCAGTGGTTCCTGAACATATAATAATAACTTCTAGAAATCTGCGCAATTATATA
>SJYX01020954.1:234123-330375 GCA_006410675.1 Oreotragus oreotragus
ATTTTTATTTCTAATGTTGTATATTGGTTGTTTTTGCTCTAAAACTTCACCATGTGCTCAGTAGTTCCTGAACATATAATAATAACTTCTAGAAATCTGTGCAATTATGTAGGAATAAGTAATGTTGGATATATTTAATTTTCTAATAAAATATGCTGTTTTGTTTATTCAGGGGATTCTTGAAAATTGTTTAATTTGGGGGAAAGTATTGTAGATAAATCATGCTTTTATGAAATTGTAGACTGATTGGAAAGTTTAGATCTGTACTCAGATAACAAGTATCTACCTATCTATGTGTCTTATTGGCTAGATAGTGTATTACAGGGGTTATGAAAAGAAGATCTTCACTTAAGGGGAAAATAACCAGCAAAAGAGAAAGAGGCTATATATTATATGAGTCAGTTCATGAAAGTATATTTAAAAACTCACAAATAGTCGTGTCATTTATTTCCCAAACACTGTGGAAAGTTATAAAGAGGATGTAAATGTATTACATTGTGTTCAAACGCATTACATTTGTGTTCAGTCAGGTGTCAAGTGTTAGTCACTCAATAATGTCTGACTCTTTGTGACCCCATGGACTGTATGTAGCCCACCAGGCTCCTCTGTCCATGGAATTCGCTGGGCAAGAATTCTGGAGTGGGTTGCCATTTCCTTCTCCAAGGGATCTTCCTGACCCCAGGGCTGAAACCAGGTCTCCAGCATTGCAGGCAGTCTCTTTACCAACTGAACCACCAGAGAAGGCTTTGTATTCAGTGGTCATAGTCTATTGGAAGGACTGCATACTTGCCCCAAACTCTAATACTAGGCACGCTACCAGAAGTACCACAAAACAGAGTATGAAAGAAGAAATTTAATCCAACTGTAGAACCAAAGCAGTTTTTAAATTTGAGAATAGTAGACAATTAAATATCAAGTTTTCATTCAAGAGAGAACAGATTTTACCTTAAATATCAGTTTGAAAGGAGACTAATAGATCAGAGAACTTTAGAAAATCCTGTGACAGTTGCATTCACGTACCCTAAATCCCAGAAATAAGAGTTAAGTGATGAATGCCACCATCTAGGTGTTTAGTGATTCCATCTGAACTAGACTGCTGATGATGGTGAGGGGGAGAAATGAGATTAGGGTGAAGTGGTGAAGAAAATTTGACAGAAACTAACAAATTCTTTAGTGTGGTTTAAAAAAAAAAAGCAAGTACTGAGTTTTGAGCCATAGTGATTATGCAAGTGGCAGTCCGATTATTTACAATAGGAAAATGAAGAAATGTTGATATATAGAATTCAGTGACATGGGATTGGAAGTAAGTTCTTAAAATATGAAGTTTGAGGTGCTGGGGAAATTTATAGTGCTCAGCAGTGATGATAGCCCTGGGTTTAGAAAAGAGCTTGAGGCAGGAAAGAAAAGAATAGCTAATTATGCAAGTGGCAGTCCGATTATTTACAATAGGAAAATGAAGAAATGTTGATATATAGAATTCAGTGACGTGGGATTGGAAGTAAGTTCTTAAAATCTGAAGTTTGAGGTGCTGGGGAAATTTATAGTGCTCAGCAGTGATGATAGCCCTGGGTTTAGAAAAGAGCTTGAGGCAGGAAAGAAAAGAATAGCTTATAAAAAAATATTTGAGGCATTTTTCCTGAAACCTAACTTAATTCTCAAACCCAAGGTCATACAGCTAGTAAGTAGACCTAAAGTTTAACCTCCTTCACCATCATTTTTTTTTTTAACCAAACCACTATGCTTCCACTTCAGAAGGAACTAAATATTTGAGAATCAATTGTAGAGAGGTGCGAGTGGAATTTTTAGAGTGGTGCAAGTATCTGAAACAAACCAAAGGTTGGGGTCAGGGAGCAGGGAGCGTAGAGAACAAAAACTTTGAAAACAGGATGGAGATATATATATGCAGAAGGTTTGTCAAAGTTGAAAGACGCTAGTCCAGAACCTAGGGAAAAGGCTATTGTCACAAAAACTAGGAGAAGGAAATTCACAGAAAAAAAGAAACACATTAACTTGTAGAATTCTGTAGAGCAGAATTTCTCGAAATATGTTCTACGGAACATTAGCCATGCAACATAATTGAGGAGTGCAAAGGAAAGATTGCATCTATCATATCAAGTAAGTTTGTAAGACTCAAAATAATAGGCTATCACAGCCATCTTTCTCCTCATCTTCTAGAATCACAGTGTAAATTAGCACATTAAAGCTATAGAGAAATATGAAATTTAACTTCATCTTAATAAGCATCTTCTTTTTTTAAATGTTTTAAACCTAGGAATTACATATTTGAATATATTTTTAAGAAAAGAATTATTTAGGGGTAGGATGAAGATTCTTAAAGGGGGGCTCTTGAGTCACTGCTGCTGCTGCTGCTGCTGCTAAGTCACTTCAGTCGTGTCCAACTCTGTGTGACCCCATAGACGGCAGCCCACCAGGCTCCCCCATCCCTGGGATTCTCTAGGCAAGAATACTGGAGTGGGTTGCCATTTCCTTCTCCAATGCATGAAAGAGAAAAGTGAAGGTGAAGTTGCTCAGTCTGTCCGACTGTTAGCGACCCCATGGACTGCAGCCCACCAGGCTACTCCGTCCATTGGATTTTCCAGGCAAGAGTACTGGGGTGGGGTGCCATTGAGTCACTAGAATCTAAGAAATGTTAAAAGATGTGTTGCAGAGATAAAAGGACAGTTTAAATCTGGACATAGGAATTGGGGTAAACAATGAAAGAGAGTTGTAGAATTGTAGAATTAGGAGGAAAGGGTGAGGCCCACTGGATTAATGACTGTGTTAAAATTACCCTGTAGCCAGATGATTGATTACAAAGCTGACAACTACTGGGACTTTGGGCTGCGTAAAGGTGGATAGGAATTCCAGTCCTTGAATTATTCTGTCCTGGCAATGACTCCAGTTTCTCTCTCCATGGTTTCTAGACTCCACTCCTTTCAAGTTTCAATCTTTGAACTCGTCCACCTTGATTATGTTGATCTCAAAAAGTATTGCTTAGAACTGAAGACAGAATCCCTTGCCTTTTTCTAGGGCATTGTGTGTTTCATCTTTTCTGACAACATGATCAGAGGGTGGGTTCTCTTTGAATTTTATTCAATTGTATTTAATTTATATGAATCTTTAAAATTCTTCTAGTAGCTATCCAACTTTTGTACATGAATGAAACACCTTTCTAAGGTTATTTTATAACTTTGCATTACAATTTACATTTACATTTTATTAGTATAAGCCCTTTATCCTTGCCTGGTATTTAAAGGACTTTTTCAAATATTCATTCTGACTTTCTTTTTATGGAAGCCCCTAGCTTTGTGTGAATTGCAGATTTTACTTTTATGCCTTTGATTTCTCCAACTGAATATTAATATTAGAGTGATCAGCATGAAGGACAACGGTTTGCTGAAAGCTGCTATAATCATTGTCCAACTTTAATTTACCCAGAAATCTTTGAGTGCAGTTATTAATTGCATCCTTTTTCTCTTAAATTAATCATCTCTGTGGTTTTATTTCTACAATCTATCCACTTACATATTAGGATAAGCTTTTTCAAAGCCATGTGGTGTCCTGTAAAATCTTTGTTCCTGTATTTCCTGATTTTCTGTGAAGAAAGCGGTGTTACTTTGATATAATTTGTGATTCTCTTTTCATGTACTTAGTACCCATCTCCTAATTCTAGAATCTAGTTTGTACCCTAAGTCAGTATCACTATAATATGTTTCTCTAAACATACATTTCCTCCCTTTCTACTAAAGGCATGTGTCTTTCCTCTTGCTTCCCCACAACTTTCCTTTGTATTTTATTATTCTATTTTTAAGGTAGTTTATCATAGTGGCTTTAGAATCTTCATTTATGCACTCAAATTCTTTCCACCTCAGTTTTCCTAGCATTGTGAGAATTAAATAAATGCTGGAATGTACTTTGCACAGTAAATGCTTAACAAATCTTGGATATTATTCTTTCAGCATCCTAGTCTTGACTAAGAACCTAGATCCATTTACAAACCTAGGGTGAAAGTAATTTTGGGAACTGTAAGTCACTGAATACATACAAAAGTTTCTTTCAATTACTAAGCTTAAGGAGTGTCTGACTTATCCTGGGAACTTAGTCTTTAATTGTTTCCACAAAAACATCTTGTGGGAGACATCTTTCCAGTAAAATATATGTAATAGCGAAGGATTCTGTTTATCCATTCAACATCTTAAAATAACTTTCTGAATTTAAAGTTACAATGCCAAGTATCAGAAAAATAGGGTATGGTTTTAGAAAAAATGGATCCATTTATAAAAGAGATAGACATCAAGACTGTTCTTTCCATTGTTAGGGAGAGCAAATTAGGACAGTCTTGCTGGGCAGTGACTCAGAGAGGCAGATGATAGAAAATGGGTGCTAAAAAAAAAAACACCAAACCTTGTCACCACAGAATGTACATCCACTTCCTTAAACAGGCCATAGGATACTCTTTTGTGATATGTCTCATCTATTGTTTGCTTTGATATTTAACTACTTTCTTTATGTAAATTTCTTTACATAAAGACATTTGTTTAGAGGCCAGAATGGAGAAGAGATGAGGAATAGTATCTGCACCTTGGGGAAGTGGTTTCTTATCACTGGGGGCTCAGAATTGCTTGCTTCAAAAGTTGAGTGGAGATACTTTCTTTGGGGGTAGCATCCATACTCTCTAGACGATGTATAGCAATCTTTGGTAACTCATTAACAATGCTTCAAGGGGCAACACTATTACCAGCTGAAGGATTTTAAGGGGAAGATAAAAAGTGTAATTGCTAAAGGAGGTCAAGTGTGCCCAGGCTTTGTTATTTGATATCACAGCACATTCGAAACTGGTTGGAAATTATGTATCCAAGTCTCTCCACTTATCAATAAATAAACATTTCCATAGGAGTACAAATATTTGGAAAGAAAGATAAACTATAAAGTATTTTGATTCAAAAAATAAATAACAGTGTGTTGATTTCTTTTTAATGTTTTTATATCTTTTCAATGATTTGATTTATTTTTGTTGACGTATATTCACTTTACACTGCTGTGTCAGTCTCTGCTGCATAGCAAAGTGAATCAGCCATACCTGTACATATATCCCCTGTTTTTTTAGAATTCCCTTCCCACTTCGATCACCACAGAGCACCAAGTTGAGTTCCCTGTGCCACACAGTAGGTTCTTATTAGTTTTCTATTTTATACACAGTAGTGGATGTATATCAATCCTAATCTCCCTATTTACACCTGCTTTCACCCTTGGTGTCCATGCATTTGTTCTCTTAAGTCTGTATCCTATTTCTGCTTTGCAAATAAGGTCAGCTATACCTCTTGTCTAAATTACACGTGTATGGGTTCATATACAATATTTGTTTTTCTCTTCCTAACTTAACTTCACGCTATATAACCACCTTTAGATCCACCCACATCTCTGCAAATAACACAATTCTCTTACTTTTTTATGGCTGAGTAATAGTCCATTGTACCTGTGTAGCACATCTTCTTTTTCTGTTCCTCTGCTGATGGACATTTAGATTACTTCCATGTCCTGGCTATGGTAGCCTGCTACAGTGAATATTCAGGTGAGTGTATCTTTTTGAATCATAGTTTTCTCCGGGTATATGCCAGGAGTGGGATTGCTGGGTCATATGGTAGTTCTGTTTTTGTTTTTTTAAGGAATGTCCATATCACTCTTCATAGTGGCTATGCCAACTTACATTCCCACTAACAGTTTAAGAGGGTTCCATTTTCTCTACATAGTCTCCAGCATTTATTGTTCATAGATTTTTTGACTGTGCCATTCTGACCACGAGGTAATGCCTCATTGTAGTTTTGATTTGCATTTCTCTAATAATTAGTGATATTAAACATGTTTTCCTGTGTTTGTTGGCCATCCAGCTTTCTTGCCTTGAAAATCCTATGGACAGAGGAGCCTGGTGGGCAGCAGTCCAGGGGGGTCACAAAAGAGTTGGACACAACTTAGCAACTAAACAACAATATATTCTTTAGAGAAATGTCTATTTAGATCTTCTGCTCATTTTTTAATTGGGTTTGTTTGTTTTTGATTCTGAACTGCATGAGCTGTTTGTGTATTTTGGAAATTAATCCCTCCCAGTTTCCATGGAGGCAGAAGCTGGAAGATGAGGAAGTGGGTTAATGGCTGCCATGCCCCTTGCATGCCACTCAATAACAATGCTTTGCTTCTATGGTGCCAGGGCTTCTTCCACAAACTTTTCCAGGGTCTTAATCTTTTTTATTCCTCTTTTTTTTTTTCTTTCATCTTACCTGTTGTGAAGGTATTTTTCTTGTCTTTTTAGGTTTCCGAAATCTTCCACTTATGTTCAGCAGGTCCTTTCTGAGAATTGTCCCTTTTGTAGGTGTATTCTTGATGTATGTATTTATGAGGAGAGACAAACTACACATCCTCCTATTCTGCCGTCTTGACTCCTCCCCTCATCAATGATTTTAAGTATGTTTGCTTGACTTTGACTTTTTTAAACCCTTGTTTAGTTTAGCTTTTTTCAAATGTGTAAACATCTCTAGCTATCTAATCAGATCTTAGAGACACTTTTCAGCATGATTAAGTGTACTGAGAAATTTTTTAAGCAAACAAAGTATTATGAGAAAGAAATGAAAACCCTTACGCTTCATGTGCTTGTATCTCCTCATATGTAACCCAGCATATACTCCTTGGTGTGTAAGATTGTCTGCTGTTTAAGACCCCCTGATGAAAGGCCCATATGTGCTTGCATATTGGCTGCAAGTCTACCAGGACCTCAATATGAGCAGTGCAGAGGGCTTAACTCACCATGTCACTGCCTGTACTACTTCATTTCAAGCTTACTGTGGGTTACTTCATCTTACTTTCATTCTTTACCCCCCTTTGTGGCTATAACATATAATTTAAGTATGTTTTCTTCAGAATATTGCATTAAACATTACCCCAATTTCAGACATTCTTTTCTGAAATTCAAGCTTCCTGGGTCATTTGGCACACTCATTGGCTTATTTCCAAACTTGCCATCTCCCTTTTGTTTAGAATTGCTGACATTTTCATGCTTATTCATGAAAAATACCATGTGAATTTACACTGGCACTGGGAGAAAATGGTTGTGGTGCCAACAGTAAGTGTCATTTGGATTACAGAGGAATTTAAGGCTATAATAAATTCTTTCATTCTAAATAAGGTAATGTATCAGAGTAATAAATCTTACCTTTCAAATGCCTTTCTTTAATTGCAGTGGCTGTTGTTGTTGTTTTTTTCCTACACCATTAGCAAGAAAACTTTGATTATTCTTAATATCTTTAAAGATGGTTTAAAACAAGTTTTTAGTGGTACTGTTTTCTGCCATGTTACTGGTTTTTTAAACCCTTCAGGTCTTAGATTTTTTAATGTGGTTTCCAGGTTGAAAATTTAGACTCTCTTAGATCTAGGTTTTTTTGTTTAGTTTAGTTTTTTTTTTTTTAAGTAGGAACTGAAAAACTCAATAAAAATTTAAGAAAACACATGGTGCTTTCTACTTTTATTTTTTTAAGTTATAATTGAAAATTGATCAAAATTAAAAGATAAATTCTACGATTTTTAACATTTCTTAATTTTTCAGTTTCAGTCCCACCTTACCAACAGAACATTTCATAGAGTTATATCCCTTTTGATATTACACTCTTCTTACAATTTATAGCTCAATTGTATCTACTTAAATTTAGCCCTTTATTTTAGGCCATTTTATCTCGAGTTATATTAGGTTAGTGCAAAAGTAATTGCAGTTTCAGACTGTGAATTTTAAATCATTATAACTAGGCTCAAACATACATCGATTAATCAAAATAGGAACCATTCATCAATACACTTTGGCCAACAATAAATAAGTTTGTTTATTCCTGTAGCATAAAAACCCATGTTTGGGGATTTGATGAACTCTTGGAAAGCTTTTTCTGCATCCTGCTGGATGTAGAACATTTTCCATGCAAAAAGTTGTCAAGATTCTTGAAGGTAGTGGTAGTCAATTGGTGAGAGGTCAGGTGAATACGGCAGATGAGGCAAAACTTCGTAGCCTGATTCATTCAGCTTTTGAAGTATTGGTTGTGTGATGTGCAGTTGAGTGTTGTCGTGGAAAAGAATTGGGCCCTTTCTGTTGACGAATGCTGACTGTAGGCCTTGTAGTTTCCAGTGTATCTCATTGATTTGTTGAGCATACTTCTCAGATATAATGGCTTCACTGGGATCCAGATCTGCCATGGACCAGATCAGCAGCAGACCACGAAACAGTGACCGTGATCTCTTCTTGGTGCAGTTTTGGCTTTGGAAGTGCTTTGAAGCTTCTTCTCAGCCCAGCCACTAATCTGGTCATCACTGGTTGTCATAATAAAACCCACTTTTAATCACAAGTCACAATCTGGTTGAGAAATGGTTCATTGTTGTTGCATAGAATAAGCAAAGATGGCACTTCAAAAATTACATTCTTTTGATTTGCAGTCAGCTCATTAGGCACCCACTTACCAAGCTTTTTCACCTTTCTGACTTGCTTCAAATGCCAGAGATCTATAGAATGGTCAGTGTTGAGTTCTTGAACAACTTCTCATGAAGTTTTACGTAAGAGGATCATTTCGATGTTGCTCTAAGTTGTCAACTTTCCATGGCCGACCAGTATGCTCCTCATCTTTAAGGTTCTCGTCTCCTTTGCAAAACTTCTTGAACCATCACTGTACTGTACATTTATTGGTAGTTCCTGGGCCAAGTGCATTCTGATTCTATCAATTGTCTCCACTACTTTGTTACACATTTTGAACTAGAATAAGAAAATCACTCAAATTTGCTTTCTAACATCATTTCCATAGTCTAAAATACATATAAAATAAATAGCAAGTGATAATGCATTAGCAAAAATGCATAAAGCAGGAAAGTTGCATTAAAATGATGTATAACATAACCACATTTATTTAAGAATATATTCCAATATCAAATGGCAAAGTTCAACAATACAAAATTGTAATTACTTTTGCACCAATGTAAATATTTAATCTGGTAATTTATTTGATATTTAAATGTTACTTAATTGCCCATGTATTTAAACTTCTAATTATTCAATTAGTATAAATAATATCTTTAGCAAAATTTAAAAAATCATAAAAGGGACTCATAAACTTCCCTGGTGGTTCAGTGGTAAAGAATCCATATGCCAGTGCAGGAGATTTGGGTTCAATCCCTGGATCAGGAAGATCCCCTGGAGAAAAGCTAATGGATTAGCCTTGGAGAATGGACATGAATCCAGTCTTCAACTTTATAATACCCTTAAATTTATACCATGGAAGGTCACTCTTCAACATGCCTATTAAATTGCCTGTAGACCCTTACCTGCAAGATGTTGTTCCCTTTTTCTTGAATCATAGATCCTTTGATTCTTCTGCCCAGATGACAGGCCAACAGGAGTATAGCATTCTGTTGAACATCTGCATTCCCAGATAGAATTTTATAAGCACTGTACTGGGTAAGGTTTTTGTAGATTATATGTAGAGTATATATTAATCATTCTGAACCTGTGTGTATATGTATATATATTATGAAACATCAAATACTAGAATCTTGGTGGGTCTCCTGAATGAATTCAAGTTCATTCAAATATACACCACTATATATATTCACTTTAGTGTGTTCCCATCTCAACATAATACTTTTCTGGACTGCTATCCTTATACACATGTAAAATTATTTTATACATTTCAAGTAAATATTAATTATTTGGATTTTTCCTTTTTAAATTAACTTATCTTTTTATTGAAGGATAATTGCTTTACAGAAGTTTGCTGTTTTCTGTCAACCTCAACATGAATCAGCCATAGGTATATATATCAGTTCAGTTCAGTTCAGTTCAGTCGCTCAGTGTGTCAGACTCTTTGCAACCCCATGGACTGCAGCACGCCAGGCCTCCCTGTCCATCAACAACTCCCAGAGTGTACTCAAACTCATGTCCATTGAGTTGGTGATGAGATCCAACCATCTCATCCTCTGTCTTCCCCTTCTCGTCCCAGCTTCTTTCTTTCTCAGCATCAGGGTCTTTTCAAATGAGTCAGCTCTTAGCATCAGTGGCCAAAGTATTGGAGTTTCAGCCTCAACATCAGTCCTTCCAATGAATATTCAGGACTGATTTCCTATAGGATGAACTGGTTGGATTTCCTTGCAGTCCAAGGGACTCTCAAGAGTCTTCTTTACACCACAGTTCAAAAGCATCAATTTGTCAACACTCAGCTTTCTTTGGAGTCCAACTCTCACATTGATACATGACTGCTGGAAAATCCACAGCTTTAAGTAGATGGACCTGTGTTGGCAAAATAATGCCTCTGCTTTTTAATATTCTGTCTATGTTGGTCATAACTTTCGTTTCAAGGAGTAAGCATCTTTTAATGTCATGGCTGCAATCACCATCTGCAGTGATTTTGGAGCCCCCCAAAATAAAGTCTGTCCCTGTTTCCACTGTTTCCCCATCTATTTGCCATGAAGTGATGGGACCACATGCCATGATCTTAGTTTTCTGAATGTTGAGTTTTAAGCCAACTTTTTCATTCTCCTCTTTCACTTTCATCAAGAGGCTCTTTAGTCCTTCACTTTCTTCCATAAGGGTGGTATCATCTGCATATCTGAGGTTATTGAGATTCTCCCAGCAGTCTTGATAACAGCTTGTGCTTCCTCCAGCCCAGTGTTTCTCATGATGTACTCTGCATATAAGTTAAATAAGAAGGGTGACAATATACAGCCTTGCCGTACTCCTTGTCCTATTTGGAACTAGTCTGTTGTTCCATGTCCAGTTCTAACTGTTGCTTCCTGACCTGCATACAGATTTCTCAAAAGGCAGATCAAGTGGTCTGGCATTCCCATCTGTCTGTTGAAGAATTTCCCATAGTTTATTGTGATATACACAGTCAAAGGCTTTGACATAGTCAATAAAGCAGAAATAGATGTTGTTCTGGAACCCTCTTGCATTTTCCATGATCCAGTAGATGTTGGCAATTTGATCTCTGGTTCCTCTGCCTTTTCTAAATCCAACTTGAACATCTGCAAGTACATGGTTCACATATTGTTGAAGCCTGGCTTGGAGAATTTTGAGCATTACTTTGCTAGCGTGTGAGATGATTGCTATTGTGGGATAGTTTGAGCATTCTTTGGCATTGCCTTTCTTTGGGACTGGAATGAAAACTGACCTTTTCCAATCTTGTGGCCACTGTGGAGTTTTCCAAATGTGAGGGCATACTAAGTGCAGCACTTTCACAGCATCATCTTTTAGGATCTGATATAGGAATTCCATCACCTCCACTAGTTTTGTTCATAGTGATACTTCCTAAGGCCCACTTGACTTCACACTTCTGGAGGTCTGGCTCTAGGTGAGTGATCACACCATCATGATTATCTGGGTCTTGAAGATCTTTTTTATACAGTTCTTCTGTGTATTCTTGCCACCTCATCTTAATATCTTCTGCATATGTTATGTCCATACCATTTCTGTCCTTTATTGAGCCCATCTTTGCATGAAATTGTTTCCGTGGTATCTCTAGTTTTCTTGAAGAGCTCTCTAGTCTTTCCCATTCTGTTGTTTTCTTCTATTTCTTTGAACTGATCGCTGAGGAAGGCTTTCTTATATCCACTCCCTTTTGAGGCTCTCTCCCATTTCCCTCCCCATCCCATCCCCTAGGTTAATTGAAAATATATTTATTTTGGAAGGTTTTATTTTTGACAGTGGCTGTACCCCCATGTGTTATCACCTGACTCCACTCAATTTAACATTTTATCTAGCGGAATTATGTTTCTCAGTTGTATTATGATAATGATTTTGCACCCTGATCAAAATTTGGCCCAACATCTGTAAAGGATTTGTGGTATATTATGAATTCTATAAACTTTTCAGACTGTCCATAAAAGTCAGCACACATGGGCCTTAAATCTAAGGGACAACTCCCTAAATTTCAATGACCTGATTAGATCCTTTTTATGTTTCTTATTTTTTAATATAAATTTATTTATTTTAATTGGAATTAAGATGATTAGATCCTTTTTTAAAAAAAGTACAGTCTCTTTTTATATCACAGATTGCTTTGCTCATTAAACACATATGGTAGCATGACTTCAACAATATTATTTACCTGTTATAATTTGAATGGAAAATATTATTCACTACACTAGCTGTACGTGATACTTGGTTTGCAGTGTTGAGTTGCTCTTAAATAAAGAGTATGCAAAGATTGCTACTGCTTCTTTTTATCCTTCTTGTCTGTTACTAAAGTTAGGATCCATTTGGCTGCAGCTATGAACCTAATAGTGCTGTCTTAAAACATATGCTTCAGAGATTTTGTTGTAATAGTACAATTATAGGATTAATAGATGCAACTATTTCAGCAAATTAATTAGAATATCATTAGCTTTAAACAGTGTCAGAAAAAAACATTTTTGAGGGTTTTTTGAATCATCACAAGTGAAAGTATATTTTACATTTGCATTCCATTCTATATTCTATTATATCCACAAATAAACATATAGCTTTTTGGTTAGAATGTATTTTTTTTTTATTATCTGACAAATCATTTATTAACAAACCATAAGATTTTTTATTATCTAACAAACCATTTATTAAAAATGTGTCATGACAAGTCCACCATAAGTATATCCTGATTATGCAATCATTTGTGTTAAAAATCATAACTTTTCTGTATTTCATGGATTTACTCTGAGTATCAGTATCTCATTTTCAATTATAACTAATTTTTTGAAGAATATAGGTTTTTTTAATCTTACGTATCTGGATCGAAATATCAAGCTTGTCAATCACAATTGTATGATTTATATACTTGGACTACTTAGTTCACTGAGCTTCCATAAGGAAATGAAGACCTTAACCTGAGTGTTTTTACCAAGACTGATAAAGAATAGGAATCTGTGGAAAAACATGAGAGGACGAAATGTTTGAATGAAGGTTGGTAAACTGGAAGTAACTTAGGCCTCTTCTTTTGGATTCTTCTATCATCTCTCTGTCTTCTGGGAATGAATAGGGCACCTCTCACAAGATGGCCTTATGACCTACTTCAGAAGAGAAGAGGAAGGCAGAGAGTCCTTCCTGCACCTGAGGTTTCTTAAAATATTTAATATGTCAAGGCACCATGTCATAGGGTGGCGTATTCTGATCCCCTTCATGTCCATACAGTTACATAGCTGATATCACAATGGGAGCATTCTTGCCACCTGTTGAAATTCAAGGGATGGCTGTCATCTGCACAAAGGCAAATGGAGCCTTCTTCACTGATTTTGGTTGCTTTTGTCTCTTAAAGTCGCATGTCTCTGTATACACTTACCTTCTATGTTTTTTCTTGAATATTTTGTTTTCAAACTAAAATTGCCTTTTTTGACAAAAGTGACTATCATATGCTTTCAAAATTAGCCATCAGTTAAACCTGGGTGTCTGAGTTGCACCACACCCAGATACATGGAAAACGATGAGGACTGATATTACAGTTGCTTCCAAATACCCTCCTCATTACAAAGTAATAATATATTCCTGTAATAAGACTTTATTAAAATTATTTTGGTAAGTATGAATGCCTATTACTATATTACTAGCCTGATTCTGTAGCTACTTTTACATTAATAAACATACTGTCATTTTATAATAATTATACAAGTAGTTAATGGTCGTTGGTACTTATTTCCTCCAGTGGGAAACCAATTATGCTTGTATGACCAGCACTCTTTTTTTTTTCCCTTCAGTATATTCTTTCTCTGTCTAGAAATTAGTTCTTATTAACTCATCGTTATGTTCATTAAGTCAATAACTCAACAAATATTTACGGTGTAACCAGTGCTCAAGAAAGCATACATTTTGTTGCCTTTAAATTGCTTACAAATATTTTAGGTTGCTTCCTAATTTACTGTGGTAGATTAATCAACCTTGATCTACTTCTCAGTTTAAATGATGTCCTCTCGGAATCTTAAAATTTACATGGGCTCACTTTTCTGTTTATGAGTTAGTAAATGAAAATATATGAGTTAAGATGGCCAGCATTGCCATCTTTTCGTTCTTTATTCAAGAATTTTAGGTTCCTTTAATCATCTTGAACTGTACGTGACTTATTAACTTCACATGCTGTATTTTAAAAGGCCAAAAAGTAAGGCACCCAAAAATGAATAATGATTTTTACATAGGTAGTATTTTAATAGTTTCTTATGACACTATCTTATGGTCTATCTAAACACGTTTTCTCTTAAGAAAATTGGAAGGACTATCAAAAGTCTAAATTTAAATGAATGTTGTCATAAAAAGTAGCAGAAAATAATTATTACATCTGTAGAATCCCTCCTTGTCCTCTGGGTCCTAGCTGCTTGTGAAGTGAGAATATGTGATCTAGGTGATTTATCTTTCTCTTTATATATTCCCAAAATTCACATGAGAATAGACAGAATCAGCCACACGTTCTGCTTTTCCCCTTTCTATGTCTGCAGCAGAGGTTGTGTGGAATGTGTAAATTTTAGACCTCTAGCTACACTTTTTTTCTGAACTTTTCACTCTCAGCTGCATGTGATCAGAAAGGATGTTACAAAAATAAGCTAGTAATATTACAGTAGTAAAGATTATTTTTTTTGTGTGGTGGTTGGGGGAAGGAGTGAAGAAAAACTGCTATGTAAAATGTCACATGAGTAACTATCTTTTCCTATATCCAAAATTGAAGGGACTACTAAATAAATTTGAAACTCAGTATTATGAGTTAATGGAAGTTAAAGATTAAGGTTTAGATACTGTTTTTGCTTCTGTACATGCATATACACATCCTGGTGGCTCAGACAGTAAATAATCCGCCTGCAATGCGAGAGACCTGGGTTGGATCGAAGGGTACAGCTACCCACTCCAGTTTTTTTTCTCTCTCTCTCTCTCTCTCTCACATACACACACACACACACACACATACAAACACACACAGAGGCATTTAGCAGATGCCTCTGACATGCATATAGCAACCCCTTGGCTCAACTGTAATTTTACCTTTTTACTGCATGAAAGTCACTCAGTTTGCAACTCCATGGACTGTAGCCCACTAGGCTCCTCTGTCCATGGAGTACTCCAGGAAAGAATACTGCCGTGGGTTGCCATTCTCTTCTCCTGGGAATCTTCCTGGCAGAGGGATCAATCCCAGAATTCTGCATTGCAGGCAGATTCCTTGCCATCTGAGCCAGCAGGGCCACCAAAATTTTACTCAGACCCAAAGTAAACTATTTTGTGAACACTCAGGCCTACCTCAGTTACCTCATTCTCACCTTCTGTGCTTTCTCTTTGTCTTGTAATATTCTGCCATAAGAGTTTCCCCAAGTCTACAAGCTTCTGTGGTTGGCACTAAGCCATTCACCTGGATACAGGGGAGTTCACCTCGTGAAGATTGTCCTCAACCACTGGGGAGAAGGGCCTGTGTATCATTAACCCAGATTTATATTGCTCACAGAAATGTCTCAGAGATCTGGACAGAATTTGGCTTTCTTTGCCAAAAGTGGCAATTCCAATAATAATGCATAGTGTGACTTTTCTTTCTTTTCAGTTTATCTCTCCCATTCCTTCAAACTACTTTCCAGGGATCACCCCTTGAGTAACCTACCTACATCAAAGTTCTTGTCTCAGGCTCTACTTTTCAGAGATCCCAAATTAAGATACCAAACCACATAAGATTGCTTGGATTTATTATGTTTGAATAACTCAAAACATTTGTAGGCATCATCTGTCAGTAAGTATCTGCTGCTGCTGCTGCTAAGTCGCTTCAGTCATGTCCGACTCTGTGCGACCCCACAGACAGCAGCCCATTGGGCTCATCCATCCCTGGGATTCTCCAGGCAAGAACACTGGAGTGGGTTGCCATTTCCTTCTCCAATGCATGAAAGTGAAAAGTGAAAGTGAAGTCGCTCAGTCGTGTCTGACTCAGTGACCCCATGGACTGCAGCCTACCAGGCTCCTCCGTCCATGGGATTTGCCAAGCAAGAGTACTGGAGTGGGGTGCCAATTCCCTTACAAGCAACTATATACTCAACTGAAATAGCTTCAGTCTTATATGGAACTCTGAAATTAGTAGTGCTTTCCTTTAAAGGGAAAAAAAAAANGGACTGCAGCCTACCAGGCTCCTCCGTCCATGGGAGTTTCCAGGCAAGAGTACTGGAGTGGGGTGCCATTGCCTTATCCTTTCTCTAGTGTATCCTTACTAACAGAACTTCATTTCTTGCAGCAGAAACTATGTTCTAACTGTAAAAAGAAATATTTTCAACTATTTCCAACATTTTGTTTAATCTCTCAATTATCAGTTTAAGAATATTGGACTAAATTTACTTTTATTTTATTTTTATGGAAATAATCTAGGTTTGTCAATAAGCCATTGTTATAGTAAATTTAAGGAAACCATCAAACTAACATTATAAAACTCAGTCAGTTAAGCTCTCTTGCCTCTTTCTATACTGAAGAGTTGTATGGCTCGAGAAACAATAGATTGAATCTTTTTTAAAGTCTTAATATACTCTCATTTTCCCTTTTCTAAATATTCCCAAGTATATATCAGAAATATATATCTAATCCTATTAAACATTAACAAAGTAGCATTTCTGTCAGGGACAAAAAAAAGGGGCAGGGAAATAACCTATCTCTCTGCCTTCTTGAAGTTTGCAGAATAAATATTTACTGATTTTAAATTAAAGTGAACATCAGCAAGCTAGACAGATTTATAGAGTTATCTTGTAGGAAAAGGAGCTTGCTCTATTTTCACATACTTTTTCTGGTAGCAAATGTTTTAATCTATTGATGCCATGGAGAAATGCTACATTAGCTGTAAAGCAGAAAGAGGACAGTGATCAGAGACAGGACCAATAATGTATATAGTGCAGAAACGACTTTGCAAGAATTTAATGGCCCTGAATTCAAATAGACAATATATAGTTTACCAGTCTGAGAGAGAAGATTCATAAAAGATTCTCCAAATGCATAAACTAAACTTAGATATGAATTAAGATAATATTTTTTACAGTGGTGGTAAAAATTAGTTGATTTGAAAAAGAAGGAAAATTCATCTTCATAGCTCTGCTGCACACTAGAATTTTGCACTCTGTTCTTCTTTTCATAGTATAAGCATTTGACCTTCACTTTAGCTGCTAAGGAGTTAAACTTTTCCATCACAAATCTCTCTTCTAAAATTTTTAGGCACAGTAGAACTTAGTTCCTCACTGTTTTCTAATGAATCCATGGTGCATGCCTAACAAATAAACTGATGCTAAGAGAAGACTGATGAGTTGAGATGCTATTGTTTGAAACTAGAAAATATCAACTTGAGAAATCTAAGAAACCTCACGCTGTCTTTCCAAATGCACATGTCATTTATTTGAAAGTGGATACCAAATTCTGTAGGTCACATAATTTTCATGTAAGTGGTAAATCAGCCAACATTCACAATTTGAGAATTCATTCAAATTGAATCTGTTTTTCAAATTTATTGACATTTAAAATGGGCCTCAAATTGTTGTGTTACTTTATTTTCTGAGTGAGAAACTTTAGTCAGTATAAACTGATAAGTAATTCTCAGGAGACCATGTAGAACCATCTGATGAGAATAAGCTTTTGGAGTCAGATTGTCTTTTTTCAAATTCTAGCTCTTTTTCTTACTAAATTTGTGACCTTAAGCAAATAATTTCTCCTTATACTTCATCTGTAAAATGGTGATTGTACCTGGTGGCTCAGAAGTAAAGAATCTACCTGCAGTGCAGGAGACCAGGGTTCAATCCCTGGATCAGGAAGTTCCCCTGAAGAAGTGAATGGCTACCCACTCCAGTATTCTTGCCTGAAGAATTCATGGACACAGGAGCCTGGCAGAGTGCAATCCATGGGGTTGCAAACAGTTGGACAAAATCAAGTGATTAACACTTTTTCACTTTCATACTTACGTTAATGAGTTGTTTTGATAAATAAATGATTTAAGAGTAGGGGTTTCCACATAGTACACATTCAGTAACTGTTAACTGTTGTTACTATAAATGCTTCTTGTTTCAAATTATGCAGTTATTGCCATGTTTTAAAATGCCAAAAAATGTAAATGACTGTTTTCAGTGTTCATTATTTTTAAATGCAGTGTTTTTTTCTTTTTAAGCAATTAAATATTAATCTAAAATATCAAATGGGTTTATTAATTAATCATCATATGTAGAAAATATTTACTTCAGTGTAGCAATTACACAATCTACATATATCAGTTAATTTTTTTTCCTTTCATCTTATCTTTGGTGGTTTAAGTTTTACCAGTTATTCAATAGCAGATCGAGACCCTTTGTATTGATCTGACAAATTCAGAATATTTATTCTGAGTAGCTTCTATATTCTAGGCACTATTCTAGGAGCTAGGACAGAGCAATGAATAAATAAAAGAGGGACCTTGAATATATACAACTAACTTTCTAGATGATTAATAGAGAATGTCATAATATGGATGCTTCTGAGAAAATATACAGTTTCTATTTTAAATTTATTTTTGGTCTTTAGTATTTTTTAATCACTTTCTGTGGCAGATTCAATAATAACATTTTTATGTTATACCTGTAAACATGAAATTAAAAATTTAAATAATTATCATCTGTAGTCAGTTTGTCGGAGAAGGCAATGGCAACCCACTCCAGTACTCTTGCCTGGAAAATCCCATGGATGGAGGAGCCTGAGGGTACAGCTACCCACTCCAGTTTTTTTTCTCTCTCTCTCTCTCTCTCTCACATACACACACACACACACACACATACAAACACACACAGAGGCATTTAGCAGATGCCTCTGACATGCATATAGCAACCCCTTGGCTCAACTGTAATTTTACCTTTTTACTGCATGAAAGTCACTCAGTTTGCAACTCCATGGACTGTAGCCCACTAGGCTCCTCTGTCCATGGAGTACTCCAGGAAAGAATACTGCCGTGGGTTGCCATTCTCTTCTCCTGGGAATCTTCCTGGCAGAGGGATCAATCCCAGAATTCTGCATTGCAGGCAGATTCCTTGCCATCTGAGCCAGCAGGGCCACCAAAATTTTACTCAGACCCAAAGTAAACTATTTTGTGAACACTCAGGCCTACCTCAGTTACCTCATTCTCACCTTCTGTGCTTTCTCTTTGTCTTGTAATATTCTGCCATAAGAGTTTCCCCAAGTCTACAAGCTTCTGTGGTTGGCACTAAGCCATTCACCTGGATACAGGGGAGTTCACCTCGTGAAGATTGTCCTCAACCACTGGGGAGAAGGGCCTGTGTATCATTAACCCAGATTTATATTGCTCACAGAAATGTCTCAGAGATCTGGACAGAATTTGGCTTTCTTTGCCAAAAGTGGCAATTCCAATAATAATGCATAGTGTGACTTTTCTTTCTTTTCAGTTTATCTCTCCCATTCCTTCAAACTACTTTCCAGGGATCACCCCTTGAGTAACCTACCTACATCAAAGTTCTTGTCTCAGGCTCTACTTTTCAGAGATCCCAAATTAAGATACCAAACCACATAAGATTGCTTGGATTTATTATGTTTGAATAACTCAAAACATTTGTAGGCATCATCTGTCAGTAAGTATCTGCTGCTGCTGCTGCTAAGTCGCTTCAGTCATGTCCGACTCTGTGCGACCCCACAGACAGCAGCCCATTGGGCTCATCCATCCCTGGGATTCTCCAGGCAAGAACACTGGAGTGGGTTGCCATTTCCTTCTCCAATGCATGAAAGTGAAAAGTGAAAGTGAAGTCGCTCAGTCGTGTCTGACTCAGTGACCCCATGGACTGCAGCCTACCAGGCTCCTCCGTCCATGGGAGTTTCCAGGCAAGAGTACTGGAGTGGGGTGCCATTGCCTTATCCTTTCTCTAGTGTATCCTTACTAACAGAACTTCATTTCTTGCAGCAGAAACTATGTTCTAACTGTAAAAAGAAATATTTTCAACTATTTCCAACATTTTGTTTAATCTCTCAATTATCAGTTTAAGAATATTGGACTAAATTTACTTTTATTTTATTTTTATGGAAATAATCTAGGTTTGTCAATAAGCCATTGTTATAGTAAATTTAAGGAAACCATCAAACTAACATTATAAAACTCAGTCAGTTAAGCTCTCTTGCCTCTTTCTATACTGAAGAGTTGTATGGCTCGAGAAACAATAGATTGAATCTTTTTTAAAGTCTTAATATACTCTCATTTTCCCTTTTCTAAATATTCCCAAGTATATATCAGAAATATATATCTAATCCTATTAAACATTAACAAAGTAGCATTTCTGTCAGGGACAAAAAAAAGGGGCAGGGAAATAACCTATCTCTCTGCCTTCTTGAAGTTTGCAGAATAAATATTTACTGATTTTAAATTAAAGTGAACATCAGCAAGCTAGACAGATTTATAGAGTTATCTTGTAGGAAAAGGAGCTTGCTCTATTTTCACATACTTTTTCTGGTAGCAAATGTTTTAATCTATTGATGCCATGGAGAAATGCTACATTAGCTGTAAAGCAGAAAGAGGACAGTGATCAGAGACAGGACCAATAATGTATATAGTGCAGAAACGACTTTGCAAGAATTTAATGGCCCTGAATTCAAATAGACAATATATAGTTTACCAGTCTGAGAGAGAAGATTCATAAAAGATTCTCCAAATGCATAAACTAAACTTAGATATGAATTAAGATAATATTTTTTACAGTGGTGGTAAAAATTAGTTGATTTGAAAAAGAAGGAAAATTCATCTTCATAGCTCTGCTGCACACTAGAATTTTGCACTCTGTTCTTCTTTTCATAGTATAAGCATTTGACCTTCACTTTAGCTGCTAAGGAGTTAAACTTTTCCATCACAAATCTCTCTTCTAAAATTTTTAGGCACAGTAGAACTTAGTTCCTCACTGTTTTCTAATGAATCCATGGTGCATGCCTAACAAATAAACTGATGCTAAGAGAAGACTGATGAGTTGAGATGCTATTGTTTGAAACTAGAAAATATCAACTTGAGAAATCTAAGAAACCTCACGCTGTCTTTCCAAATGCACATGTCATTTATTTGAAAGTGGATACCAAATTCTGTAGGTCACATAATTTTCATGTAAGTGGTAAATCAGCCAACATTCACAATTTGAGAATTCATTCAAATTGAATCTGTTTTTCAAATTTATTGACATTTAAAATGGGCCTCAAATTGTTGTGTTACTTTATTTTCTGAGTGAGAAACTTTAGTCAGTATAAACTGATAAGTAATTCTCAGGAGACCATGTAGAACCATCTGATGAGAATAAGCTTTTGGAGTCAGATTGTCTTTTTTCAAATTCTAGCTCTTTTTCTTACTAAATTTGTGACCTTAAGCAAATAATTTCTCCTTATACTTCATCTGTAAAATGGTGATTGTACCTGGTGGCTCAGAAGTAAAGAATCTACCTGCAGTGCAGGAGACCAGGGTTCAATCCCTGGATCAGGAAGTTCCCCTGAAGAAGTGAATGGCTACCCACTCCAGTATTCTTGCCTGAAGAATTCATGGACACAGGAGCCTGGCAGAGTGCAATCCATGGGGTTGCAAACAGTTGGACAAAATCAAGTGATTAACACTTTTTCACTTTCATACTTACGTTAATGAGTTGTTTTGATAAATAAATGATTTAAGAGTAGGGGTTTCCACATAGTACACATTCAGTAACTGTTAACTGTTGTTACTATAAATGCTTCTTGTTTCAAATTATGCAGTTATTGCCATGTTTTAAAATGCCAAAAAATGTAAATGACTGTTTTCAGTGTTCATTATTTTTAAATGCAGTGTTTTTTTCTTGTTAAGCAATTAAATATTAATCTAAAATATCAAATGGGTTTATTAATTAATCATCATATGTAGAAAATATTTACTTCAGTGTAGCAATTACACAATCTACATATATCAGTTAATTTTTTTTCCTTTCATCTTATCTTTGGTGGTTTAAGTTTTACCAGTTATTCAATAGCAGATCGAGACCCTTTGTATTGATCTGACAAATTCAGAATATTTATTCTGAGTAGCTTCTATATTCTAGGCACTATTCTAGGAGCTAGGACAGAGCAATGAATAAATAAAAGAGGGACCTTGAATATATACAACTAACTTTCTAGATGATTAATAGAGAATGTCATAATATGGATGCTTCTGAGAAAATATACAGTTTCTATTTTAAATTTATTTTTGGTCTTTAGTATTTTTTAATCACTTTCTGTGGCAGATTCAATAATAACATTTTTATGTTATACCTGTAAACATGAAATTAAAAATTTAAATAATTATCATCTGTAGTCAGTTTGTCGGAGAAGGCAATGGCAACCCACTCCAGTACTCTTGCCTGGAAAATCCCATGGATGGAGGAGCCTGGTAGGCTGTAGTCCATGGTGTTGCTACTAGTTGGACACGACTGAGCAACTTCACTTTCACTTTTCATTTTCATGCATTGGAGAAGGAAATGGCAACCCACTCCAGTGTTCTTGCCTTGAGAATCCCAGGGACAGGGGAGCCTGGTGGGCTGCTGTCTATGGGGTCGCACAGAGTCGGACACTACTGAAGCGACTTAGCAGCAGCAGCAGCATAGTCAGTTTGTGGAAAAAAGAAAAAAAAGTAAAAGTGAAAGTGTTAATCGCCAAGTCTTGTCAAACTCATTGTGATCACGTGAACTGTAGCCTGTCAGGCTCCTCTGTCCATGGAATTTCTTCAGGCACGAATTGATCTTCCCAACCCAGGATCAAACTACATTGCAGGGGTCTCCTGCATTGCAGGCAGATTCTTTACTGTCTGATCCAACAGGAAGCCCATTGTCAGTTTACAAATCAGCATTTTTTTTTCCTTTGATGTTTGTTTATGGGAAGTTTTTAAATTAAAAAGTGAGAAAATTATACATAATAATGTTATATTGTTGATAGTTCCTTCCTGAATGCTCTAACCAGGAAATTTGTGTTTTATGATCCTTCTACAGATAGCTTTCAAGGCAAAATTAACTAACAGACAAACAGCTGGAGTCAAGTTAAAGTAAACTGTAAAGTATCTTGCCAGTGTCCACTAGAGTAAAAAATAGTGATTATTTATTTTATTCTGTGAAACTTGCCTTTTATTTAATTTAACATATTTTACTAAAACAAACTAAACACTACATTTATTGAATTATTGTACAAATGTTGGTTGGGTATTATAAAGAATGGGATAACACACTTTATGCTGTTCATATTTATTTTGAATTTAATGTCTGTACTTTGGGTGTTGTAAACAGTATATTCATTTGAAGAACTGCCTGCTTATTATTTCCTTTCACAACTTTCACCTGGCTAATTTGCAACACATCTTTTAAGAAATATTAATTCCTTCTGTTATTATCTCTCAAAGGAAGAACATAATATGACAAGGAAAGGNATTTGAAGAACTGCCTGCTTATTATTTCCTTTCGCAACTTTCACCTGGCTAATTTGCAACACATCTTTTAAGAAATATTAATTCCTTCTGTTATTATCTCTCAAAGGAAGAACATAATATGACAAGGAAAGGAAGGAAGAATGTGTTCCGGTTATTAAGAGCATAAGAATATGATGTAAGAATACTTCTTATGTCAAATAAAACATTGCAGAGCTAAACTCAATTATGAGTGCTCTCACCTATGAGTGAGAAAAAAATAGGAACTTTTCACTATACAATTTGCTATATTTGACTAGACTAAAATGAAATCTAGCTGCTAAATTGTCATAGACACGCTATGATAGACACTGAAGAGTAAAGAAACAGAATGAAGAGTAAAGAAGCTTCTCCTATGAGAAGTATGCTATGTCTACAGTTTACTCTAGGATGCATAATTAATAAAACGTATTTTTCTTTCTAGTAGGAAAAAAAGTAGCAGATAGTTTTATGTGTATCTATCAACTTTATTGTTTTATCCTTAATTATTCTACCTCTGCGTTTCTTCCAAATCTCTCTGACATTATTGATTTAGGTCAGAAGCTGGCTCCTGTTTTTACAGGTGACCTGTGTGTGCCTTGTGATTCTGGAATGTGACACTGCCCTAAAAGGCACGAAAAAAGAAAGGCTCATGTCGCAAAGAGATCTTAAAAAGACAGCTTTGAGAAGAGATTTTTTTTTTTTTTTTTTTACAGTACTCTATTGGTTTTGGCATACATTGACATGAATCTGCCACGGGAAGAGATTCTTTAGAGAAAATCAGTAAATACTTTTGTTCAAGTTATGTTATTGCTAGTTATTAATACTAACCTTTTAAAAGTTTTGGTTGTTGAAATCACATATTTTTCTTGCGAGAAGGAAATCATTTTTTTTATATCCGGTGAGTATAATTTAGTGGATAAAGCGCTACTGGTATTTAGAAAGTAATAGGGATAATTGAGATACTATTCCTCAGTTGATGGATTTTATTCAGCAATAGTTTGCACTTGAAAGATACTGATTAGCACTTAGGTTTTTGGGTCAGAGTCCTGGCATTGGATCCTGAGTCTGCTACTTACTACTAATTTATCTTATCTTCATTTAGTTTCCTTCTTTGAATACTGAAATAATAATGCTCCCATTTTATAATGGCAATGCGACTATTGTATGAATTGTTGTTGTTGTACAGTCACTAAATTGTGTCTGACTCTTTACGGCCCCATGGACTGTAGCAAGCTAAACTCCTCTGTCCTCCAGTAACTCTGGACTTTGCTTAAATTCATGTCTGTTGAGTTAGTGATGCTATCTATTATATGAACAGAACATGTAAATTATTTTAAACAATAGATCATCTAGTAATTAGTAAGCCCACAGATGATATTAGTTATCTTCATTGTTTTCATCATCATCAGCTTCTTGTTTGCTAGAGAGCATAGCATAGAGGTTAAGAGTGCAAGCCCAGAAGTTCAAATAGCAGCTCTACCAACTGCTCATTATGTGAACTCTGAACTCACCTGTATAACATTGACAACATTCTCATCAAGGTTGTGGTGAAGATTAAATAAAATGATTTAGATAAAGTATTCAACAAATAGCCTGATATAGGGTAAGTATTAATGTTTTAAAAATTAGAAAATCATTGTTTCAATATCATTAAGGAGAAATTCCACAGAAATTACAAAATGTTTCTTAATAGTTGATTGTAAAAGAAACATTTTGCTGTATACAATCATTTTGGTAGACAGTGAGAATTACAATGGACTCTATTATAGAAAGATAATAAGTAGTATCTAAGGGGAATTTTGTCTGTTTACCAGAAGTACTTTGCTGTCTGTAGATTTGCCCCTTCTCTTTTGTGCAAATCATCAAATAAAGCATATCAAGTTCATATTTTGAACTATTTGCCTGTGGTTTTAAAATTGTATCAGTGCCAGCATTTTTCGACCAGCAGTTATAGCAAGACATTAAGATAGACCCTTATAATCCCTGAGTGAGTGATACAGCATTTTTGGCCTTCAGGAACTTCTAAGTTCAGTTGATCCTTGAATAACTTGGGGATTAATCTGAGTATAACTTATGAATGGCCCTCTGTATCCACTGATTCAACCAACCATGGACCATGAAATACCATAATATTTACTATTGAAATATATCTGTGTATACGTAGTCTTGCATAGTTCAAACTCACATTGTTTAAGGGTCAGCTGTGCTTCCAGAAGAAGGATAGAAGGTTAGAATACCAAGGGCCAGGAGAATAGTAAATGAGACAGTATATGTGAAATTAAATAGAATAGATATTAGCAAACTGTGGCCAAGGGATAAATCTCGAGTGGGTTGTCTACTTACTGGCCCATGAACTAAGAATATCTTTTACAATTTTAAAGAGTTGTTTCCAAAAACGGGAGACAAAGATAACTGTGTGACAAAGCCTATAGGTGGCTCAAAAAACCTAAATCACTAATTGGCTGTTTGTAAAAAGTTTGCCAGTCATTGGACTGGGACATTATAGAATGCCATCCTTCATAAACTCTGATAGAATTATATGCATATTCAATATGGACCTAGAAAATAATTATCAGTAGTGTTTATGAAGGAATAACCTAAACACAGAGTTTGACTTACTGAGATATATTGTGTGAGGCGTTCTGGGTAGGGGCTACAGAGTGAGTAAAAGTTGAAAAATAAATATAGGTGTAAAGTATATTGAAAAATAAATATAGGTGTGAGGTATAGGAAGGAAAGTGAAAAAAAATACTGTGACAAAATAGTAAAACACAAAGTAAGAATAATATCATAAAGAACACATTTTTGGAAGTTTATAGCAATGAAACTAAAGACCTAAAATTTATTCAGATGAATTGGTATTATTAGCATGTTAACTTATCAAGTCCCAAAATCTAAATGAGTTGAGGATCTTAAATCTACTTTTCAAGAAATTCATATGAAATATATAAGATTTTTTTGGTGTACATTTTCTACTAATGAATTCTGGATCTAACTTTGTTTATTTATAGTTACATTTTCATAATTCTATTATGAATCATATTCTTATTAACCATGCTATTCCCAAATACAAAATGTTTTCTGCACTTTGGCTACTGAATCTAGTCCAGTTTGGTTGGGATATTTGGAAGAGTCATACCAAGTAACAGATTATGTAGCAGCTCTTCAGATCCCTAAGCTATTTCTCAAAATGTTATTTTATTTTTTGCTTACTGAATGTCTTTCTGAGTTTTGTTGTCTTATTCCCTTGCACCAAGTGATTATACAAATTTTCAATTCCAAGAATAAGTCACAAGATCTTGAGAACTCCAGTGAAAACTGAAAGAATAATATTTAGACAAAAATAATTAGACTTCCTTCACCTTCTGCTTTTTGCATCAGTAAGATTATGACAAATAGATTCAAGGGATTAGATTTGATAGACAGAGTGCCTGAAGAACTCTGGACGGAGGTTTGTGACATTGTATAGGAAGAAGTGATCAAGACCATGCCCCCCAAAAAAGGAATGAAAAAGGCAAAATGGTTGACTGAGGAGGACTTACAAATAGCTGAGAAAAGAATAGAAGGGAAAGGCAAAGGAGAAAAGGAAAGATACACCCATCTGAAGGCAGAGTTCCAAAGAATAGCAAGGAGAGATTATAAAGCCTTGTTCAGTGATCAATACAAAGAAATAGAGAAAAAAATAGAATGGGAAAGACTGGAGATGTCTTCAAGAAAATTAGAGATACCAAGGGAACATATCATGCAAAGATGGGTACAATAAAAGAGAGAAACGGTATGGACCTAACCGAAGCAGAGGATATTAAGAAGAGTTGGCAAGAATACACAGAACTATACAAACAAATTTTCATGACCTAGATAACCCAGTGGTGTGATCACTCACCTAGAGCCAAACCTCCTGTAGCGTGAAGTCAAGTAACCCTGAGGAAGCATCACTATGAACAAAGCTAGTGGAGATGATGGAATTCCAGCTGTGCTATATCAAATCATAAAAGATGATGCTGTGAAAGTGCTGCACTCAATATGCCAGCAAATTTGGAAAACTCAGCAGTGCCCGCAGGACTGGAAAAGGTCAATTTTCTTTCCAATCCCAAAGAAAGGCAATGCCAAAGGATACTCAAACTATCACATAATAGCACACATCTCACACGCTAGCAAAATAATGCTCAAAATTGTCCAAGCTAGGCTTCAACAATACGTGAACTAAGAATTTCCAGATGTTCAAGTTGGATTTAGAAAAGGCAGAGGAACCAGAGATCAAATTGCCAACATCGTTGTATCATCAGAAAAGCAAGAGAGTTCCAGAAAAACTTCTGCTTCTGCTTTATTGACTATGCCAATGCCTTTGACTGTGTGGATCATAACAAACTCTGGAAAATTCTTGAGATGGGCATACCAGACCACCTTACCTGCCTCCTGAGAAATCTGTATGCAGGTCAGGAAGGAACAGTTAGAACCAGACATGGAACAATGGACTGGTTCCAAATTGGGAAAGGAGAGGTCAAGGCTGTATATTGTCACCCTGCTTATTTAACTTCTATACAGAGTACATCATGCAGAATGCTGGACTGGATGAAGCTAGGAGAAATATCAAGTACCTCAGTTATGTAGATGACACCACCCTTATGGCAGAAAATGAAGATGAACTAAAGAACCTTTTGATGAAAGTGAAAGAGGAGAGTGAGAAACCTGACCTAAAACTCAGCATTCAAAAAACAAAGATTATGGCATCCAGTCCCATCACACCATGGAAAATAGATGGAAAAACAAGAGAAACAGTGACAGACTATTTTCTTGGGCTCCAAAGTCACTGCAGATGGTGATGGCAGCCTTGAAATTAAAAGATACTTGCTTCTTGGAAGTAAAGCTATGACCAACCTAGACAGCATATTAAAAAGCAAAGACATTACTTTGCCAACAAATGTCCATCTAATAAAAGCTCTGGTTTGTCCAGTAGTCATGTATGGATGTGAGAATTGGACTATAATGAGAGCTGCTGCTGCTGCTGCTGCTAAGTCACTTCAGTCGTGTCCGACTCTGTGTGACCCCATAGACGGCAGCCCACCAGGCTCCCCCGTCCCTGGGATTCTCCAGGCAAGAATACTGGAGTGGGTCGCCATTTCCTTCTCCAATGCATGAAAGAGAAAAGTGAAAGTGAAGTCGCTCAGTCTGTCCGACTGTTAGCGACCCCATGGACTGCAGCCCACCAGGCTACTCTGTCCATTGGATTTTCCAGGCAAGAGTACTGGGGTGGGGTGCCATTGCCTTCCCCGTAATGAGAGCTGAGTGCCAAAATATTGATGCTTTTGAACTGTGATGTTGGAGACTCTTGAGAGTTCGTTGAACTGCAAGGAGATCAAATCAGTCAGTCCTAAAGGAAATCAGTCCTTCCTTGGAAGGACTGATGCTGAAGCAGAAGCTCCAATACTTTTGCCACTTGATGCTAAAAACTGACTCATTGGAAAAGACCCTGATGTTTGCAAAGACTGAAGGCAGGAAGTGAAGGGGAAGCCAGAGGATGAGGTGGTTAGATGGCATCCCTGACTTGATGGATAAGAGTTTGAGCAAGCTCCAGGACGTGATGGTGGACAGAGAGGCCTAGCATGCTTCAGTTCATGGGGTCACAAAGAGTCGGACATGACTGAGCAACTGAACTGAACCGAAGATTAGGATAGCCATTTTTGCCCTTACAATGCACAGCGTTAAGTGACTCAAAAAGAAAATCACTTTTCTTATTGATTTAATACTATTGAGTTAAAAGGTAAACTGAGTTGAGACTGATATATTAATTCTCTGGCTTCCTTTTTCTAATTTATAAATTTTTTACTGTGACTAGATAATCAAAAAAAAACCTCACCTTTCAGCTGTAGAACCCAAGGAGAATTAATTGTAAGAATTAACTGTATTTACTAACTGAGATTAGATTTAGATTCACTTTGAAATATATTTTATTTTTAAATATACAGAGCTGGATCCATAGAACCTAGTAACAGGCATCAATCACAAATATATTTCTCAAGAGCAAATGGATGACATTTTCCATAGGAAATTTGATCGTAGTCAAACTGTTATGCCTTGTGTTTGTAACTCCAGTTTCTCGTAACAGTTCCCCCTTTCTCTGCTCCTCACTTCTATTCTTTTTTATTTTATCTTTCTATATGAGTTCTTTTGAAGACATTTAGAAAGAACTTATCATTGGTAAAAAAGTATTTTGAAAATCACCAGTTATTAGATTGTAAGCTTCCCTAAGGCAGAAATCAGTACCTCCTTTGTAACATGTTCATACAAGTACAACCAAGTTCATCTTTTTGAGGATTAAATTAAATGATCTCCTGAATAATTATTCACATAGTACATATTCAGTAATTGTTAGGTATTTTGATTGTTATTTCTGTATTCACATCTCTGAGGACCTTGCACATAGCAGATACACTTAGTGGATCTAATATATAAATATGAATGTATAGTTGAAGACACACTGAGGGGACTCTGCCTTTGCTTTTTTTTTTTTTAACAACTCCACTTTCCACATGGTTGTTACATAGTGTGACAAATCATTATGATAAAGGTACATCCTTGATGAACCAAGTGTGATGTTGACTTTACTGTTACCAATAATAACTTTGAAAATTATTAATTTTTACTAGAAATTATTACTAATAGAGTCACAAAAGAGTCAACCAGTAGCACTGTTTTATTGAAAGGGTCTAAATTAACAGTTTGAAGGATTTTACAAGTCCATCAATGAATAGAGAGTTAATACAAAATAAAAGACAGTCTCAGTTTCTGTGGCATCTACAGATATTGTACTTAAGTGCTTAAATTATAATGTGGCTAGTGAAAGGATTTTATGAATTATTGATATTTTCAGTCTACACACTCCAGGATGAAATTCATTAGGAGGTGATAGTTTAGGAAACACATTATATGAAGCCTTTGTAATACAAGCTGATTGAGCAGCACTTTTATTCACTGGTGCATGGGTATCATTTAAAAACATAATTTAGATGCTGAGCTGCAGAGATTATACTTGTCTTTCATTTTTAAAAAGTATTAGCACTTTATTTATGGAAAGAGACAGATGTCTTTCAGAATTTTTGATACACAGTATACCAAAAATTAATGAACATCACAGATCTTTTTATTTCTGTTTACTGAAGTGCTTTTGTATTTTCTTGGTGGATGTAAAATGCATGAGGAGAGAATTTTCTCTGCTTCAGAATAATAATTAATAGGGGGTGAGTTACTCAGCACTGGTTTGTTTCTGGTGATAAGAAATATCTTGTTTCCTTGGCCAAGAAATGAGAATGCCATTTTTTTTCTATTATTTTATCTTCTCCGAAGAGATACATTACATCACCATTCTGAAGCCTGCTAGCACTGGAAAAGTATGACATTCGGTTCCTTTCCTTGAAAATACCACAGTACATTTCATCATTGCATGGTAGTGTGAGAAATAATAATTGAGCTCTTTCTGTGTGCTGGGTATTGAAGATGCAGTGATGAATAAGACCAGAACTTGGTTTTGAATTTCAGTTCTGCTACTACTTAATAAAAGAGCCATGTATCTTTGTACCTGTTTTGTGATTTGAAAAATTGAGATAATGAGAATATCTACCACATAAGTTTGTTGTGAGATGATTAAATTAGTATATATGCAATATTGACATATAGTACATGCTTAACTGTTGTTCCACTCAGTTATGTCCGACTCTTTGCAACATCATGGGCTGCAGCATGCCAGGCCTGCCTGTCCTTCACTATTTCCTGGAGTTTGCTCAAACTCATGTCCATTGAGTTGGCAATGCCATCCATCCATCTCATCCCCTTCTCTTCTTGCCTTCAGTCATTCCCAGGATCAGACTCTTTTCCAAAGAGTCAGCACTTCGCATCAAGTGGCCATAGTATTGGGGCTTCAGCTTTAGCATCAGTCCTTCCAATGAATATTCAGGGTTGATTTCCTTTAGGATTGACTGGTTTGATTAACATGCTTAATGAATGTTGAGTTTATAGCAGACACAGTGCCTGCCCTTAGGGAGATTCCATTTGTGTTACTATCTCCTCTACACCCCTGCTTGGATTTGGTGACAGAAAGGAAATGGAGAGCAAGAACGCAATAGTGTTTCATTAAGCTTAAATGTTGTGAGAACCAGTATATGATATTAGATGAGTGCTCGGAGTCTGCCACCTACCAGTGTTGACCTTGGTTAAGTTTTTAAACCTTTAAAGTTTTGGTTGACTTTTATGTTATATATGGTAGTAAATAGGACCATATCACATTAAAATACTTTGTTAACTTCAGTTCAGTCGCTCAGTCATGTCAGACTCTTTGTGAACCCATGGACTGCAGCACGCCAGGCTTCCCTCTCCATCACCAATTCCCGGAGCTTACTCAAACTCATGTCCATTGAGTTGGTGATGCCATCCAACCAGCTCATCCTCTGTGTTCCCCTTCTCCTCCTGCCTTCAAACTTTCACAGCATTAGGGTCTTTTCCAATGAATTAGTTCTTCTCATCATATGGCCAAAGTATTGGAGTTTCAGCTTCAGTATCAGTTTTTCTAATGAATATTCAGGATTGATTTCCTTTAGGATCAACTGCTTAGAAAGTACTGTACTAATGTAAATTATTATTGTGAACTTTTGGTTATCTCTTATAGGAGATTTTCTTTGAAAATAATGCACTGGCAAATTTTTTTTTAGAAGACTGATTTGTTTATTACTTTTGTTTGCTTTTAGCTTAACTACTCAGCTGTCCTGAGAAGTTCAATTCAGTTCATTAGCTCAGTATGTCCGACTGATTGTGACCCCATGAACCGCAACACACCAGGCCTCCCTGTACATCATCAACTCCCGGAGTTTACCCAAACTCATGACCATTGAGTCAGTGATGCCATTTAACCATCTCATCCTCTGTCGTCCCCTTCTCCTCCTGTGTTCAATCCTTCCCAACATCAGGGTCTTTTCAAATTAGTCAGCTCTAAGCATCCGGTGGCCAAAGTATTGGAGTTTCAGCTTCAACATCAGTCCTTCTAATGAACACCCAGAACTGATTTCCTGTAGGATGGACTGGTTGGATCTCCTTGCAGTCCAGGGGACTCTCAAAAGTCTTCTCCAATAGCACAGTTCAAAAGCATCAATTCTTCGGCATTCAGCTTTCTTTGTAGTCCAGTTCTCACATCCATACATGACCACTGGAAAAACCATAGCCTTGACTAGACAAAACTTTGTTGACAAAGAAATGTTTCTGCTTTTTAATATGCTGTCTAGGTTGGCCATTACTTTCCTTCCAAGGAGTAAACATCTCTTAATTTCATGTCTTCAATCTGCAGTGATTTTGGAGCCCCCCAAAATGAAGTCAGACACTGTTTCCACTGTTTCCCCATCTATTTGCCATGAAGTTTTGGGACCAGATGCCATGATCTTAGTTTTCTGAATGTTGAGCTTTCAGCCAACTTTTTCACTCTCCTCTTTCACTTTCATCAAGAGGCTGTTTTTCTTCACTTTCTGCCAAAATGGTGGTATCATCTGCATATCTGAGGTTATTGATATTTCTCCCAGCAATCTTGATTCCAGCTTGTGCTTCCTACAGCCCAGCATGTCTCATAATGTACTCTGCATATAAGGTAAATAAGCAGTGTGACAATATACAGCCTTGACGTACTCCTTTTCCTATTTGGAACCAGTCTGTTGTTCCATGTCCAGTTCTAACTATTGCCTCCTGACCTGCANAAAATTTAATTGGTTGTCTTTTATAATGTATATATTATAGTAAATATACACACATGCATATAAAGTATATGTTTATTTACTGTTATATATACTTGTAAAACTCCACACACACACACACATATATATATATATACACATATATATTTGGAGGATTTTCAAGTTTTTTTATTAGTAGGCTTGTGCAATCAAGATTTTAACACATAGTTCAAGTTCATAGCTGCTGCTCACAAAGGCACTATTTAATATAATGTGGTGAGGATTGTGTATATTTACCCAAACTCTACTTTGTGCAGTTTGGTGAACCAACAGTACTTGTACTTCAAATGAAAAACTATAAAAATAAAAATGGCACAATTTTATTATTAATTGTTGATTATTTCTTATTAATTATTAGTCATGTCTAACTCTTTGCGACCCCATGGACTATACAGTCCATGGAATTCTCCGGGCCAGAATACTGGAGTGGGTAGTCTTTCCCTTCTCCAGGGGATCTTCCCAACTCAGGGATCAAACCCAGGTCTCCCGCACTGCAAGTGGATTCTTTACCAGCTGAGCCACCAGGGAAGCCCCAGCTACAAAATACATTAAGCAAAATTAATCATTTCTGATTTTCCATTTCTTAAAAAAAAAGAAACCTATTAGAGAAACAAGAAGAGACTATCACTTTCTTAACATGAAAATGCTTCTTAAATCAAAAGCCAAGGCTATTCTTTTTTTAAATTTTATATTATTTACTTATTACATTATATTAAATTTATTTATTTAGCTATTATTATTTTGAGGGGGGCATGCCATGTATCTTGTGGGACCTTAGTTCCCTGATGGAGGTTGAACCCGGGCCTTCAGGAGTGAAAGCACTAAGTCCTAATCACTGGACCACTGAGACCATTCTTAATGGCACAGCATTAGCGACATTGTCATTAAAAGTGGAGATAAATAAAGATTACAAGAAACTATTAAAAAAAAAAGTAGTGCAAACAACAACAACAGCAACAAATCATTTGAAGTTTTTCTAATGCAATAAGACATGATACAACAACAAGAGGTAAAACTCCTAGAAAGGAGATGAATAAAATTAAGCTTTAGATGTAGGATATATGGGTTTGACCCCTGAGTCAGGAAGATTCCCTGGAGACGGGCATGGCAACCCACTCCAGTATTCTTGCCTGGAGAGCCCCATGGACAGAGGAGCTTGGCGGGCTACAGTCCATGGGGGTCACAGTCCGTGGGGGACATGACTGAAGAAGCTTGCACACAAAGTAGTTTAATAGAAGACACATAAATAAAAGCCAACAAGTGGAGCAAATTATGTCCATTTCTTCCAAAGATGTGGAAATACATGGATAGACGTTCCCATATATTTAGAATTTTAATGTTGGAAGAAATCTTAAATATGTACCTGACCTACAGTAGGTGCTCAATAAATATTTTTTGAATATATGAATGATTAAATGACATTGATAAGTTCACTTTTAAGAAACATGGATTTTTCTTTATGTAAGATTAAGAGGTTCCACAAATCATTGAGAAGGGAAATAGAGCTGAAACAAATTAGAGATTCAAGAGAAAAATTTATTCAGAGACTCACTGGAGATCATTTCCAAATAAACTCCAAATGCTTTAAAGAGTTAAGCATAAAAACAAACAAACAAAAAACAGGTAAAAGTACCTACACAAACTTGTAGAGGAAAATATAAATGAATAAACATACCTAATCTCTAAATGAGAGAGGATTCTAGACTCAAAGCAACTGGAAGGGTCGTGAAAAACTAGAGATCTGACTATGTAAAAATGTTTAAATACTTTTACTTTGAAAATTATAGAAGCATAACTAAAAGGCAAACAACGAGCTGGGAGAAGTATTTGCAATGAAATAGTGAATGACAAAAGGTTATTATCCTTTAAGAGCTCATATACTTTGACAAGAAAAACAAAAAGATAAATGAGCAAAGGCAGGAACACATAGTTTATGTAAAAGGAAGTGCAAAAGACCAACCTTTGGAAAGGAAGGACCAGATTGATTGATAATAAAAACTTTGTGAGCAATCATTTTCTTCTTATTAAAGAAGCAACATTTTGCCTATTTTTAAATGAAGTAACTCAAAGATGCCAGTTTTATAGGGAAACAGGCATTCTTATTCACTGTTAGGGGAAAAACTAGCATCGCTTTACTGAAAAGACCTTTTGCCATATGCTTCTTGAAAATGTTCATCAACTTTGATCCGTTACTTCCACTCCTGAGAATTCTACCTGTGGTAAGTTGGCTAGACCTAGCAAATAAAAATATAGAACACTCAGTTAAATATGAATTTCAGGTGTATAACAAATATGTTTTAAGAATAAGTTTGTCCCTGACAATATTTGGGGGACTAAAATGCTAAACAATTATTTATTGTTTCTCTGAAGTGCAAATTTAACTGAGCATCCTATATTTTATCTGTCAATCCTTGCTTATGGAAATAACCCAAAATGCTGCAAAGATTCAGGCACAGATATTTGTTACAGTTTTATTTATGATGATAGCAAAAATATCAAAAGAAAATAATCGTAAATGTCCAACAGTAGGAGAATGGGAGAGGGTCTGGGTCTGAAGTTTCTAATGACATTACGTATGTTGTTCAGTCCACCAAGTCGAGTCCGACTCTTCGTGACCCCATGACTGCAGCCCACCAAGTTTCCCTGTCCCTCACCACCTCCCGGAGTTTGCGCAAGTTTACGTTCATTCAAACAGTGATGCCATCCAGCCATCTCATCCTCTGTTGCCTTCTTCTCCTTCTGCCTTGAATCTTTCCCAGCATCAAGGTCGGAGTTAAAAAACAGGCAGGCACTGCATATCCCTTAAGATAGCTACTATCAAAACAGAACAAAACAAAATGGAAAATAACAAGTGTTGGGGAGAATGTGATGAAGAACCGGGGGCCCTTGTACGCTGTGGGCAGGAATGTAAAACAGCACAGCCAACGTGGAAAACAGTACGGGAGTGCCTCAAAAAATTAACCATGCGACTAACATGTGATCCAGCAATTCCGCTTCTGGGTACATACCCCAAAGAATTAAAAGAAGGGTCTCGAAGAGACTATTTGTACACCTATGTTTATAGCAGCACTATTCATAATAGCTAAAATGTGAAAGAAACCCAAGTGTCTATTGATGGATATAGGGATAAGCAAAATGTGGTATTGCAATGAAATATTATTCAGCCTTAAAAACTAAAAGAAACTCTGACACATGCTACCTCATGAATGAAATTTGAGGACATTTTGCAAAGTGAAATAAGCCAGTCACTAAAAGACAAATACAATATGATATGCCTTATTTATATAAGTGGGCTTCCCTGATAGATCAGGTGGTAAAGAATCTGTCTGTAATGCAGGAGACCCCAGTTTTGATTCCTGGGTCGGGAAGATCCAGTGGAGAAGGGATAGGCTACCCACTCCAGATTCTTGGGCTTCCCTTGTGGCTCAGCTGGTAAAGAATCTGCCTGCAACACAGGAAACTTGGGTTCTGGCCTGGAGAATTCCATGGACTGTATAATCCATGAGGTTGCAAAGAGCCAGACACGACTAAGTGACTTTCACTTTTACTTTTCACTTTCATCACTTATTTAAGAAAATTAGAGTAGTCAAAATAATAGAGACAGAAACTAGAGTGGTGGTTGCCAGAGGCTGTGGGGAGGGTGGTGAGGAACTGCTGTTTAATGGGTACAGAATTTCAGTTGTGCAAGAGGAAGATTCCTGGAGATGGAAAGTGGTTATGGTTGCACACCAATGTAAATGTCCCTAATTCACACTTAACTGTACACTTAAAAATAGCTTAGGTGGTAAATTTTTGGTATATTTTACCACAATAAAAAATTTAAAACAAGTGAGGCCAAAGCTATGATCTCAAGTACACAGAACAATAAACACAGGTTCAGCTCAGCCGCTCAGTCATGTCCGACTCTTTGTGACCCCATGGACTGCAGCACGCCAGGCCTCCCTGTCCATCACCAACTCCCGGAGTTCACTCAGACTCATGACAGGAGAGAAACACAAAATGCCAACAGTGGCTCCCCCTGAGTGCTGAGACTATCTTTATTCTCTTCTCTCTATATTAATAGTTTTATTTTTTCCTAATGTCTCCAGCATGAACATAGATCAACAGCAGGTGTGGAGTTAATTAAGAGAATAAAATAAAACCAAAATTGAGGCATGGTCCCAACCTGAACCATTGTTTGATGACATATCTAGGAGAGTCTGAACAAATGACACTCCGAGGCAGGATAGGAAATGGGTGGAGGGGTGATGCCTATTCTAATACAGTCCTGCTCTTGAGGCAGAGATTCACAAAGGAGGGCAACCTTCAGGGTGGTATGAGGGCTTCAAAAAGTGGCAGCAGAAACCAGGGTCCTGTTTCCTCGTGGGGTCCCAGGGTGGGGTCCCAGGATGGATTCCCAGCTTCAAAGAAGGATCCTAGGGGTTCCTAGGGTGGCAGAGAAGAGGCAGAAAGAGGTAGTTCCTATAGTCGGGTGACCAGGAACAGGCCCCATGCATGGCAAGGGTCCTGGGCCTCAGCCTGGCACCAGAAGAGGGGCACACCCCACAGCCCTGCAGAATGCTCGCCTCTCCCCCAAGACCTTAGGGGCAACCTTCTGAGCATTCAGTAGGTGCTCAAGGCATGAACTGTGATGAACACATAAATATTTGCTGCGTGAATCAGCATGCTAGCAATGCCCACGGCACACTAACCCTCCAAGAACTCTCCCCCCCATCTTATTTTTAATTAGAGGATAAATATTTTACAATATTGTAATGGTTTCTGCCATATATCAACATGAATCAGCCACAGGCTTACACATGTCCTCTCCCTCATAAAGCTCCCTCTCAAAGCTTCCTCCCACTCCCCCCCACCCCATCCTACCCCTCTAGGCTGTCACAGACCACTGGCTTTGGGTTCCCGAGATCATACAGCAAATCCCCACTGGCCTTCTGTTTTACATATGGTAATGTACATGTTTCAATACTACCCTCTCAAGTCGTCCCACCCTCTCCCTCCCCTACTGTGACCAAAAGTCTGTTCTTAATGTCCGTGTCTTCTTTGCTGCCCTGCAAATAAGATCATCAGTACCATCTTTCTAGATTCCATATACATGTATTAATATATGATATTTGTCTTCTCTTTCTGACTTACTTCATTCTGTATAATAGGCTCTAGGTTCATCTACCTCATTAGAACTGACTCTAATGCACTCCTTTTCATAGGTGAGTAATATTCCATTGTGTATATATACCACAACTTCTTTATCCATTCATCTGTCGATGGACATCTAGGTTGCTTCCAAGTCCTAGCTATTGTAAATAGTGCTGCAGTGAACACTGGGGTACATGTGCCTTTTTCAGTTATGGTTTCCTATGGGTACATGCCCAGTAGCTGGATTGCTGGGTCATATGGTAATTTTATTCCTAGTTTTTAAAGGAATCTCCCTACTGGCTCAAAAAATCTGCCTGCCAATGCAGGAGACACAGGAAACAGTGTCAGTCCCTAGGTTGGAAAGATCCCCTGGAGAAGGAAATGAGAACCCACTCTAGTGTTCTTACCTGGAACATCCCATGGACAGAGGAGCCTTGTGGGCCACAGTTCACGGGGTAAAAAGAGTTGGACTTGGTTGAGAACACGTGCATATGCGTACTGTTCTCCACGGTGGCTGTATCAATTTTCATTCCCATCAATAGAAAAGAGGGTTCCCTTTTCTGCACACCCTCTTCAGCGTTGTTTGTAGACTTTTTGTTGCTGGCCGTTACAACTGGTGTGAGATGATACTGCATCGTAGTTTTGATTTGCATTTCTCTGATAATGAGAGGTGTTGAGCATCCTTCAGGTATTTATTAGCCATCTTTGGAGAAATGTCTGCTTAGGTCTTCTGCCCACTTTTTGATTGGGTTGTTCATTTTTCTGATATTGAGCTGCAAGAGCTGCTTATATAATTTGAAGATTAATCCTTTGTCAGTTGTTTTGTTGTTATTTTCTCCCATTCTGAGGGCTGCCTTTCCACCCTGCTTATAGCTTCCTTCATTGTGCAAAAGCTTTTAAGTTTAATTAGGTCCTATTTGTTTATTTTTGTTTTTATTTCCATTACTCTGGGAAGTGGGTCATAGAGGATCTTGCTGTGATTTACATCAAAGAGTATTAGGCCTATGTTTTCCTCCAGCAGTTTTATAGCTTCTGGTCTTACATTTAGGTCTTTAATCCATTTGAGTTTATTTTTGTGTATGGTGTCAGGAAGTGTTCTGACTTCATTCTTTTACACATTGCTGCCCGATTTTCCCGGCACCATTTACTAAAGAGACTGTCTTTTCTCCATTGCATATTTTTGCCTTCTTTGTCAAAGATAAGATCCCCATAAAGTCTTGGATTTACCTTTGGGATTTCTATTCCAAGAACTCTTTTCTGCTAAGAGTCAGCCAGTCATCTCCAGCCAGCCAGGGCTGGACCTCCCCATTTAGAAATACTTCCAATACTGCATTTATCCTGTTGTATTTTAAGGATCTGCTTCTGTGGCTATCAGGCCTACCAGAGTACAAGCCTCTTGAGGGCAGGAATTTTGTCTGGGTCCTTTAAATACCCAATGCCTAATAAGGTTACCTGCCCCCCAGTACATGTAAACAAACGTTTGCTGCACGAATTACCCCAAACTGACCCTGAGCGAAGCACTTTACACAAGGGATAGATTACTTCTAACCCTTCCCACAGGCTTGAGAGGTAGGTAACGGGTAAGAAAACAGAGACTCAGAGAGATAAGTGTTTGCTCAAGTGAAGGTGGAGATGCCTGGACGCAAAACCAGGTCTTCTCACCCCAAAGTCCATGTTCCCGCTGCTGCTCCACAGCGAGTCATTAGCGCAGTTCCTGCCTTCCCAGGGGCCATGCACACCTAGCTCAGGGGTGTGCTTATGGAAAGTCCTAGGGCGTAATTGCCGGTGGCTTCTTCACCCCACTCCCAGGCCTTGTGAGAGTCCCATCCAAAGGCTCTTCCTGAGCCCCCTTCCCTGAAGACTGCAACACTGACCCATTCTCTCTGTTTCCCCTCAAGCTGCCTCCCTTGACTTTCTTCTCTGGCTTCTCCTCCTAACTCCTAAATGTGGCCGCTCTGCCCACTTGCCCACCTCATATAAATGAAAGATTTCCTTTTCTGCTGCCAACATACCCCTTCAGATCCGAGTCCCTCTCCTTGTCCTTGCAGATGAGATGACCTCCTGACTGCCATGTTCTGAGATGTGTGGCCAGCCAGGGACTATCCATAGGGCCCCTGCAGGTGCCTGGGTCCCGGTCAGCAGAATGCCTGCTTCATATAAAAAGAAAAACCCTGTGCCACGTGGATGTCAATTGCAGGGTGACCTCCAGCGCTGCATGCTGAAGGGGACAGAGCCTCCCTCAGTCAGGGTCCTTGAGTCCTTGAGTTACTGGAGGGGCAGAGCCCTACACCCAACCCTGGGCTGAGTGAGCTGTACGTGAACAAGGAGTAAACTCCTGTGGTGTGTCAGATTTGGGAGTCTGCTGCAGCAGCTAGCGAACCTCGGCGAGCTCAGAGCCCTCACTGATCTTTGTGTCCCTGACTCTCCCCATCACAGAGACTCCCCGTTCTCCTTCACCCTACACCTCCTTGCCACAGCAACCTTCCTTCAGTCTATCTGGGTTGTGTCGCTGCTGTCCCGCCCAGTCTTCAATGGCTCCGGAAGAGGCACAGAGCCTGGAGCTCCGAGCCCCTCCCCACCACTTACGCTCTGTCTGTCTCTCTCCCATTCTTGCACTCTTGTCAGATCCAAACTCAGAGCTGCCCAAATGTTATCCTGTCCACTGTTGTCTCTGCTTCTTCTCTGTTTTTTTCTCCATCTTTGTCAAAATCCTCCCACTTAAAATCCTTCCTTCTTGAAGATGGGGCTTCTCAGCTCCTCCAGCCATGTGGAAGGATGCTCACAGCCCACCGTCCGCTTGTCTCCCATCCTCATTGCTGTGCTGCAACGCCGTAAGCCTGTTCACCCCTGCTTCCCTCCCTCCCACTGGACTGTCGGCTCCCCTGAGCACAAGCCTGGATTGCCACTGTGCCCACCAGGCCAGGCAGAGCCCAGATAGAAGGAGGGTGTCTGTTCCCCCTCCCTGCAACAACCTTCCATCTTTTGTGCTGGAGGGTGAGGCTGGAGTTGCAGAGTATACAGAGCCAGCTCATCCATCTTCCTCCTCCCAGCACACTCGGAGGGCTAACTGCGTGACCTTTTGCATCTGTGGATTCCTCTCTCTTCCCCCTCTCCTTTTTTTTCCCTTTTCTTTTTAAACATGCTTGGAGGCCTGGCCGAGCTGGGAAGAGGTTGGCTGCTTGGTTATATTTAGGCTAGCAGAGACATCAATCTAAGCCTCTTTAAAAATAAAATCCTGTTTCAGCTGGATCCCCGAGCATGTCCCCACCCACTCCGAACAAGCTTGTTCGCCTCCTCCGGGTCCCCAGTCTTAATGACAGGCCCTTCACGTGGCCCACACATGTGTGACCATGCGTTAGGATAGCAGCGATCAGTTCAAAGAAGATTTCTCTCTTCTTCCAGGCTTTCCTTCCCTGTGGCTTTCCTCTCCTCACTGTAGTCCAGGGGTCTATGCGGCCTTCTTCCATGCCTCTTCCCTCTCAAACTAGGCAGAAGCAAATCTGGCGAATGGACAAGATACTGCCTCCTCCTCCGGAGTTTCTGGGTCCTTGTTCTTTGTCCTCACCAGGCTGTCTTCATGGAAATGGGAAGAAGCCAAAAGAAGACAAAGACCAGAGATCGAGGCGGAAAGTGGAGTCTGCAGTTGTGCTAGGACGTGGGATGGGGACTTCTGAGTGCACCGTTCTTGCTGGCAACCTAGTGGGTCCTGACGTGGGTGTGTGTGCAGGTGTGCATGCGTGTCTGCCCTTGTGCACGCGTGTAGCACACTGCGGGTGGATGAGACGTAGCCCACAGGAATGCTGGGGCTGACCCTTCCTACTCCTTGGCTACCGCAGCCCTGGTTCTTTTCCATCCCCACTGATGAAACGCTTCTTTATGTCTTATTCACATCCTGTCTTGACTACCACAATTGTCTCCTTGCCGGGCCCACATGTCTCTCATCACCAATGGGATCCAAATGTTGCTGACAAAATAATCTCACTGATTTTGTGCTGCAATCACATTCCTCCACTTTCTCAAGTTCTTCTCTGTCTCCCATTCCTAGGGGACTCGCACACACAGACCACCATCTCTTTCTGTGCCTTCACATCCCTCCCCATCCTGTCCCGCCCTCACTGCCTTTCTGAAGCACTTGCTCTCCTCCTCTTGCTCTTCCGGGGACCACAGCTCTCTGGGGCCTGCACAACCTCTCAGCACTATTTATTCAGTCAGCAAACGTTTACTAACAGTGACAGACACCCTCCTAGGCACTGGAGTGCAGCAAGAACCAAACTGAGGACAGACAGTCAACAAAGAAAAATGTAAGAGCATGTTGAGACTTACAGGGACTGTGAAGAAAAATGAAGCAAAGGGGACTTCCATGGTGATCCAGTGGTTAAGAATCTGCCTAATGCAGGGGACCTGGGTTTGATCCCTGGTCAGGGAACCAAGATCCCGCATGTCGTGGACCAACTAAACCCAAGTGCCACAACTAGAGAGTTTGTATGCAGCAATGAAACATGCAATGAAAGATTGAGTGTGATGCAGATAAGACCCAGAGTAGCCAAATCAATAAACACTTCAAAAAACGAAACAGAGAGAGGGGGCTGGAGACCAATTCTTCTACAGAGTGATCAGGAAGGCCTCCCCAGGAGGCCTGGTACATTTCCCCCACCTTTTTTTCTCCCTGTGAGGTGTATGGCTGGCATCTTTATCATCCCCCTGCTTTGCCAGAGGTCTTTCCTTCCACCCTTCTCTTTGTTTGGTGTGCATCTTGATCTTAAGAGCAGGGGAGGCACTGGGTACAGCTCAGCCGCAGCAGGAGACCTGCTGCATTATTAACTATGAGAGACTCACCCTAGAGGGAAATCGCTAAACACAGACATGGTCCTCTCCTGGTTCCCTGTTCAGAACACAATGTGGCGTCTGAATAAGTAGTGGCAGCTTTGTCCAAGTGTCCTGTCTGTGTCTGAATCACGTCTCCTCCTTCCTAGAATTAGGGTGCATGTACTGGCGTTGGTGACACTATCTGGCCGACTACTCAGGGGGAGCCAGGGCTCCCCCCTCTTCTGACAGTGGAACCCACTGAATGGATGCTTGATGTCAACCAGCACCATCTCCACCTTGAAACAGCCCAAAGGAAAAGTACCTTAGCGACAGAGGCTTCAGTGAACAAGTTTATTAGCACCTAAAATGACTAACATTAAATAGCAATACAAATGGCTACCATTTAAAAAAACATTGTGGTGTGTGTGTTTTCCTTCCTAGCGGGGGAAAGGCTAGGGGGCAGGAAGACGGAGTCTGGACCTTTGTTTTGGCTGGGAACAAACTCATGGGCTGTCCACGTTCCCCCAGAGCCTTTCAATGGCAGCCTGATCAAGGGCAATGGCCACGCTGCCCACGACAGTCTTTCTTGGCCCCAGCCATCCGAGTGTGGGCTGTCTAGACCCTTCCCATCTAACACAGAGCCACTAGCCACTGGGCCAGCAGAACACTCCAAGTGTGGTGAGTCCGAATCGACACATGATATAAACATCAAGCACACACTAGATTTTGGAGACTAGATATCAAAAAGTGAATGTGAAATGCCTCACAAGTTAAATTTTAAAAAATGCTTGTTTTAAAGCATCATTGAAGGCAGTTAAACTTTGTCCAGTGGGAACTCCACTATCCAAAGCAGGTAAAAGTGGCGCTGCTCAGGGGGGAGAGAGGGAAGAGGATTTGGGGGATCTCTGGAGGGGGCCTGGAAGACTGTGAGGATGTCCTATCCATGATCAGAGCCTGGTCTGGCTCATTTATTATTGGGTTGGATGGTCCATTCATTTGAAATTGTGGGGGAAATACCCAGAGGAGGCCCCCATTCAATCATCCTAAGTGGAATCTGATCTTTATCTTGGGATAAACATTCCAAATGGAAGGTGAGTGCTGGGCGATAAGGAAGATAAGGAAACCATATGGCCCTGTCAGGAGGCTCCCAGGGCCTTATTCTCAAAAGGATTAATGAATCCAAAAGGGGATCGTCTCTTTTCTGCTTTGAGGAGGCAAAAGCCCCAAAGCCCCCAGTAGGGATGGGAACTGACTGATCTCAGGCAGGGAGGACTAGTACTCAGAACTTTCTCTTGCCTTCCCTGGGCTCCTCTCTCCCCGACACTTGTCCATCCCTACTTCGCAACAAACCCCTTCGGTTCAGTTGCTTAGTCGTGTCTGACTCCGAGAGCCCATGGACTGCAGCACACCAGCCTTCCCTGTCCATCACCAACTCCCGAAGCTTACTCAAATTCATGTCCATCAAGTCCTTTGGGCTGTTGTAAATGAACCCCCAATCTCTAGACCACATTTAACACCCCAGGCTTATGCAGAGTTGGCGCTGGGGATCTGAATCCTCAAACCCTCTCGATTAGGCAAAATTTGCAGAGACTCCACCTCTGTGCACCTCCCCGTCCCTACACTGGCTATTGGTAGCTGCCCAGGTGGCACAAGAGGGGCTTTCCTGGCAGGGATGGGGTTTTGGTGGGCCTGCTGGAACTGGCCACGTGGCATGGCAGGGCTGAGAACCATCGGTGATGGGGGAGGGCAGGTAATATGAGAAAGGGATCTGAGGGGCGGGGGAGGCGGAGGCTACGGGCTTTTGAGCACGTTCTCTCCTCCCCTACGTCACAAGGCACCTCATCCTTCATTCCTCTGGCACTGCCGGCCTGCACAGCTGTTCTCTGACCCCCAACTGGAGACTGTCAAAGGCATTCAGTTTAGGTACAAAAGCGGGCCCTCAAAGGAGAGAGGGGGCGGTTTCAGGATGGTGTGAGAGTGGTCACAGACAAGAAGAAGAATTATGCAAAGAATAATGAGTATTTATGGAGGGCTGTGTCAGGTGTCTCCCTGGATTGTCACGTTAAAGCCAAAAAAAAGGCTCTAAGAGGGATGTGTCATTTTGCCAAGGAGGCAACTGAGGTTCACAGAGGCTAAGCCACTTGCTCAAGATTGCACAGCTAGTATGAGCTGGAGCTGGGGCTGACCCTTGGAGCCCAAATGTGTGAGGCAGGCAGGACCCAGCACATGAGTGTTCTTGTCACACTGCTGCGGTCAGCCACAAGCAACTGGACCTCTTTTCCTCGTCCACGTTGCGGCCCACCCCGGGTAACATGGGCAGTAGCGCCTAGCTGCCAACCAAGTGAGCCTGTGCCATGGCCTCACACTTTGCTCAGTGGAACAGTCCAAGCCCTCTGTGATCCAAAAAGCCTCTGCTGAGAAGAGGCCACCCTCTCACCCTCCAGCCCCAGCAGGGTCACATCTAAGGGAGAGGTGGGAACAACTGTCAGAGGAGGGGAGAGGAGGCCTCCAAAGTTCCAGCCTCAAGCTGGCCCTGGCTGATGGCCTTGGTCTGGGGCTTTTCTGTGCTCTGAGCACATCTCAACATTTGGAGAAAAACAAGAAAGTGAACAATAGACGTTTGTGGGCTAGAGGACAGGGCCGACTTCCCCCTGGGACCCGCGCTGTTCATAAACTGCCCCAGCTGCACTCTCACGGCTGGGATGTCACAGGAGCCTGGCTGAATCACAGCCTTGTCCTGGCTGGGGCCGGCAACTGGCTCCTTTTATATAGCATTGCGGGGGGATGCAAATGCCGGTGGGGGGAGCCAGGCGCTGGGGGTGGGGTGGCATGCTTTCTTGCCTGAATTTGGGAAATCACAGAGAAAGGATGCATCGGGCCTTGGCATTGTAGCTCTGCCAAGTGGCCCCCTGGCTGACGTGTCCTGATCAGAGCTGTTTGCCCCACAGGAAAAGAATCAGCTTTCTATCAAGTGGACTCTGGGCTCCACCCCAGAGAGCTAGCTCTCCAGAGGACTGGGAGAGAAAGGGGGACTGACCGGTGCTGAACGCATCTTACCCAGCTGGTCAAGGTGGCTCCTGGGCACCATGCTGGGTGGGGCGGGAGGTGGAGTAGAGTGGGCTTCTCTGAGCGCCCCCCACTCAGGCTGTTCAGGCATTGCTTCCCACTGTGACAGCCAAGGGCAGCAGGGCAGGGTCTGGTAGGCCAAGAAAGACTCAGTGGATGGAGGGCTGCAAACCAGAGTTCTGACCCCCTTTTCATGTGCGACTGACCCAGTGACCCTAACTGAGGCCCAGTCAGCTAAGTTCCTTGGCTGGGTGCTCTCCCACCTACCCCCAGGACCCCCGACAACTGCAAGGGTCTGACATGGAGCAACCCCGTCTGCATGGCATCACTGGGAAAGGCCGGAGTGTGTCTAAAGAGGCTGTTCAGACATCACATCACAGTCCCAGACGGCCGAGAGGTTCTTGCACTCACTTGGCTGCCCTCCCTGGGAAATGCTTTGGATCAGACAGCATTTCTGGGTTGTTTTTGCCTGAGGAAAGTGGTAAGAATTCAGCAAGAGGTCTATCGTTGGAGGAAAAGTCAGTGGATTTACTTAATAGAAGTGTTTGTAAAGAACCATGGCGTGGTGGGGGAGGTGAGGGGCAGCAGTACTGGGCTGAGACTGAAGACGCTAGTGTGAGCAAGGAGGCCCAATGAGGAGGGAAACTTGTGGCAAAGGGAGAGGAATTTACAGACAAATGGTCTGCGTCTGGAGGAGAAAACAGATTTTTTCCCCCAAGAGTCTAAGGCATTCAAGGGGCTTTCCTAGTGGCTCAGACAGTAAAGAATCTGCCTGCAATGCAAGAGATCTGGGGTCAATCCCTGAGTCAGGAAGATCCCCTGGAGAAAAGAATGGCAACCCACTCCAGTACTCTTGCCTGGAGAAGTCCAGGGACAGAGGAGTCCATGGGGTTGCAGAGTCAGATACAACTGAGCGAGTAACACTTTCACTTTCAGGGAGTTGAAACGACAGCACTAGGTCGCCCTTGCAAGCACCCATCAACAGTCTCATGCCAAAGAGCTCTTCCCAAGGGTCTACTGGTCCTTCAGTCCCTTGGTCACTTAGCAGACACTTCCTGAGGCCCACTGAGCCTGGATGCTGAGGTTGAGGGCTCTCCTTGCCCTCAGAGCTCTCCCAGGCAAGCCAGTGATGGTGACACAGTGCGGAAAGAGCAAGGACAGAGAGTGGGCAGCGAGCACGCGGTGAGCGGGCAGGAGCGTGAGCTCAGTCTGCAAGGAAGAGCCGGGAGTCAGCCAGGCAGCCCAAGAGGAAGGACAGCTAATCCAGGCAGAGGGCACGTCTGTGCAGCCGCAGAGAGGGGAACGTGCCCCCGCCCTCACCCCAGAGACAGCTGGGGCAGGACTGTGACGGGAGCTTGTGCCCAAAGAAGAGGCCCGCCCTGCAGTCTTTGCCTTCGACTCTCCTGATTTCCTGACAGCCAGGCACAAGTGGGCTGAGAAGGCCTCCTGGCACAAGGGCTTCTGCTGAGTTCCCTTCTGGCACATCCACTCAAGGCCTGTTGCTGACTTTGGTGCTGGGGTGACCCCCATGGTGACCGTGTCCACAGGTCACTATCTCCTTTCATACCTAATGCTTTTCTGAGGATCCACTGGTCTCACATGCAAGAGGCAAGTAGCTGGCCTGCACATTCTAAAGGAAGGTTCTGTTCCCAGGAAGTTAGAAAATATTATCACTCTATTTTCTGGATTTCCAGTCTCATGGCACCTCCCTCACCCCAGCTCAGAAAATCTGTTATGAAATCAGTGCAGGTTTAGAATTGAAGAAATATGGTAAATCCTCAAACACACCACCTTTAGATAGAGTCTTTGACCTTGTATGTTCAGAATTTCATATATAATCTTTTATTCTTTTCCTTCACGATTGAACACACAGTTGACTGGCTCACATTCAGCGTGCAGTTGATTGAAGCTAAATATTCCTCATGTTCGGCATGCCTAATGATTTCCATCTTTGTCCCAATTATATTAGATTTATGAGACCTGCACTTCTTATCACTAGGATCAGCATTTCATTTTTCCATTTTCCACTCATCCTTATAAAATAATAAGGTTGAAATGCAATAAAATATTTAAATATGTGCACAAACATTGCTGAATGGTCAAAAGGTGACATTGCTGAAATTGAACTGTTGGCTGCCAGGCTGTGTTTCCATGGGATGGCTTGAAATGCTAGTTCATCCGCCAACCTAGGAAAGCTTGAAACCAACATTTGGCTCAAGGAGGAGGGGGTGGGGTGAGGGCTAGACATGGTATGGGCCAATGTTGAATGTACAGAAAGAGGGCTGTACCAAAGTCAGAAATACAAACTAAGGGTCATCAGGAATGACCCCACCCTCTGAAGCTCAGTGGGGGTATAAATCCTGCCACCTTCTGCCCCAAAGGGCAGGCACTGCCATGCAGTGAGGTTGGTGATGGTTTTTCTCCAAGCAGTTTGTATGACGTCACAGATATGCTCCAGCAAACATTCTGACATCTCTGAGGCTGCAGGTGCATGAGCGGAAGGGGACTGTAGGGACCCCTATCCTATTTTACAGCTGGAGAGATTCTATACACTCATCACCAAGAGTCAAGTTCTAGGCATCACTTTTCCATACAACTCATGGCAGGCTGGACTGCTGGTGGCAGGGGGCTGCTATCACCTCCAGAGATATGGGGCTTACTGGCGAACAGAGTGGTGAAAGGACACTCCGTGTTGCTTGAAGACATTCCTCAGCAGACTGAAGAGTGCCTGGAAACAGACACCCAGGATTTCTCTGCCACTTAGCAACCCTGGCAGCAGAGCGTGACTTACATCTCTAGGCTTGAAGCTAGTGTGTGGTCCTTGCAAACTCAGCAGCAGTTCTAGGGGATACACTGATGAGTGAGTCCTAGACACTCATCAGAGCTGCCTGACACCCAAGAATCTTTTCTCAAAGCTTCTTATCCTTGAATTAGAATACTTCATTTGGAAAGGACTTTCGGAGGAAGTGGTAGGTGAAACCGTGGTCTTTTAGCCCACGACTATCTAGCACCTCAGAGGGGAAAGAATCCAGTGGTGCCCGTAGGAGACTTGACCTCCAGGCCTCTGCCTTGTCTTTCTGAGTGGCTCTGGACAATTTCTCTCATTCGCAAAGAAAGAGGGTTGGTTTGTATGAGCTCTAACTCTCAAGAGTATTGGTGAACTGAGATAACATGTGAAATGTGAAAATTATAAAGTATGATTCTAAAAAATAAATCTCAGGAAATATTTCTGGTCTTCACAGCTGAGGAATGTGACCAAGGCAATGTGAGACCCACCCTGAAATTCATAACAAACCATGAAAGGGGCTTTGGGGGCTCCCAGTCAAGCCTAGAACAGCCACATCGAAATTACAGCTTCCTTTGCTTCTGAATCAAATCCTCTGAGCCAGTTCCTCCTCCTTCACCTGCCCTGTGGAAGGGTCACAATTTCCCTCCCAGACTCTGAGGGGTCTTGGGAGCTTTGGTCACACACTTAAGACCAAGCTCACTTTTCAGAATTGCTAAGGCCCGCATTTTGTGTTTTGCTTTAAGTTTCCAAGACTTGGACTGAAAGGCAATGTTTTCCCTGTCATTAAAAGAAAATGGGAAAGAGAAGTGGGTTTTTGACTGGCGTTTTGCAAACCTCCCAGAATACAAGAACTCCTCCTTCTCAGCAGGTAAACAAACACCTGAGCTGGGAAGAAAAACTCCCTGGGAGTCTGCAGGGAGCGCCAGCAAGACAAGGGAGGGGCCGGGGTGGGGCAGGGCCAGCTAGCCAGCTAGCTGAAAGCCTACTTTTGTTTGAACCCCATCCCAGCCTTCACTACCTGCCCGTGGAAGGGAGAAGCCTCGCCGGGGCGGGTATGATTTCCCCGAGGGGTCTATTCCTAAAACCGAGCGGGGCACCTCAAGGGCCTGAAAGCTGGGGTGCAGAAAGACCAGGGTAGTGCCTATTTTGGAGCGCCTCTGGGCCCCCAGCTTGGAGGAAGAAGGGATCACCGCTCCCCCACCTTCCTCCCCCTCCCCTCGTTCGGGTTGGTTTGCGCTGGAATGCCACGCTTTTCAAAGTGTCTGAGTGATCGGCACTTTCTAAATATACAGCGATGGAGAGATAAGAAACCCAGCGTCTGGCTTCGCGGATTCGTGGCCCTGCTGGCAGCCCCGGGGCTGGGGCAGGGCCGGCCAGCCACCCCGGTGGTGTGGCTGAAACCTCAGCACCTCCGCCCGGGGCCTGCGTTGGAAACTTTGGATTCTGCTCATTCCCAGGGTCCCTAAGGTTCCGATCTTTACGTCTGGGACAGGGAAAAAAAAAAAAAACACCACCACGATGAGACACCCCCCACCCCCCCACCCCCGGCCCTCGTCTCTTCCTCTTCACCCACCCCCACGACACAACCCAGGGGACCCAAGAGGCTGCGTCAACTTGGCGAAACGCGAGCGTCCCCAACGGGGCGGCCGCCCCCAGCCCCCTTCTCCCCTCGCTCGGCCCCACAATGCGCCCTTGTGCCGCGCCTGCAGCCAGGCCGGGGATTTGGCGCAGGGATGGGGGGAATAACCGTCAGATATTTAAAACAGAGCCGAGGGAACAAAGCAGGTCTTTGTGTACCAAGCAGCCTGGAGCGGGGAGCTGCGGGCGGGCGCGCAAAGCGCTGCCCCAGCGCATGCGCCCAGCGGACAGGCCGCGCTCGGGTTACCCAGAGTTTTCCACCCCGGTCCGCGGAGCCTTCGTTAACCCCTTCCCGGGCCGCTCCCCGGGGTCGGCGGAGAGGGAAGCTGGCTTTCATCTGCTGGCCGTTACACGTTTAATTGAAAAAAGAAATAGTCGTTTTCCGTGTTTCTATAGGAAGCACAGATCATTAAAATAAAATGATATACCAGTTGGGAACCCAGATTTTAAATGACTGGGATTTAATGGGACGCTTGGGCCATGTAAAAATCGAGGCATTTCGAAAAGACGCCTTCTTCAGGCGCTAGCGAAACCTTTTTAAAGACCTAGTTCTTCTGTCTTGTGTATGCTGGGTGACTGGCTGTTTTATTTTCCTGTTTACTGTCACTTGGGATTTGAAAGATATGTTGGTTATTGTCAAGGCCTTGGCTTTTGTTTGGGGTTATGGGCAGGCCGATGTTTATATATATAAATATATTAAAAAAATAAGAAGTGGAGTGTGCATGGTACAAAGATAAGATTGGGTCACGAACCAAGAAATATAATTCATGCAATCAATGCGCTGGAGTTTCTGAGATAGAAGAGGAAGAAAGATAGTAATTATTAAATGTTTTGTTGCTTGAGAGGAAGATTATTGAAGAAGTCTCCCAGCTAAGACTAGGAATGACTTAGTGGGGGATGGGTGCACAAAATACCCCACCCTGCTGTATACTGGCAATGATTTCCTCCCTTGACCCCACCCACGTAATGGGGGAGTGTCAGGCAGAGGCTGGGAGAAGCTAACTGCAAACTTAGAACTGTGAGTTATTATGCTTGAATTATCCAGATGAATGGGAAAGGCACCAGGTGATCCCCGAGCCTTCAGAATAACGGAGGTTAGATGGAGGCCCCATCAGAGTAAGTCAGGGGGAATGGAAGGCATCAGTGTGATGTCTCATAACTTCTGTGCCGGGACTCTGCTTTAGCTCTCTGCTCTGCCTGTGAACATGCATCTGAGGAATTTATGGCTTTTTCTCTTTCCTTTGTAGCTCAGTTACCAGGTGGTCACAAGAAAGCAAAGAGATTTCTATGTGAGGTCATCTTGGCAACACACTCCCTCATCATCCTTGACCTCTGGGTCTCCAGGGCAACCACCGCTGGGATGTCACTGGCACCAGATTGTGTCCCTTAAAGGCCACGCTGCAGCAAGGGCAGATAAAACAGTTTTGTGGCAACAGTCACGTAGCAGACTCATTCTCAGATGAAGGATGCTTAGTTAGGATGATGTCAGTGGTTTTTTTCCACTCTCCTTCATGTTCTGAGTCTAGGACAGTCTAAGAATGTACCTTGGGATGTGAGGTAAGAGAACAGTGTGGGGAGGGACTTGGCCAAGTACCTTCTTCTGGACACAGGGACAAAGTCTCTTTCCTCTCGACTTCCTTAGCCCAGAGCTCATTTCCTCTCCCTCTCCCAGGTCAATAAAAGAATTTTGTCTTTATCTGCAGGACGTTGTGGTAGACGGTTTCCAAAATGGCAGCCCTCAACCATTTTTGGGCTAGTGTTGGTATGCTGCTTCTCACCTCTTGAATCTGGGTGGACCATAGACACTTGCTTGACCAACAGAATATGGTGGGAGTGACATCCTGGAACTGTTAAGACTTGGTCATGAGAACCTTGTGATCTCCGTCTGCGTCTCTTAGAACCTTCACTCCTGACACACTACCTCTAGAAACCAGTCACCATCCTGTAAGAAGTCCAGGCTACACTGAAAGGCCAGAGGTAGAGTTTCTCTTGTCAAGAACCCTAGCTGAGCTCTCCACCAGCTTTCACATCACTGCCAGCTTGTGAGTGAGGATCACGTGGCTGTCTTGAGCCTTCAGATGACTCTAACAGGAGCTGCCATTTGACTCTAACTGCGAGAGATTCTGAGTGAGAGCCAGGCAGCTGAGCTCAATCAGCAGGGGTGTAAGGGATAGTAATAAATTATTTTAAGTTGCTGAGTTTGAGGGTAGTCTGTTCTGTAGCAATTGGTAATTGAATGGGGATAAAATGCTGGAAAGTGAAAAAGCTGGTTTAAAACTCAACATTTGAAAAACTAAGATCATGACATCTAGTCTCATCACTTCATGGCAGATAGAAAGGGAACAAGCAGAAGCAGTGATGGATTTTCTTCTCTTGGGCGCTGAATCACTGCGGATGGTGAAAGCAGCCAGGAAATAAGAGGATGCTTGCTTCTTGGAAGAAAAGCTACGGTAAACCTAGACAGTGTGTGAAAGAGTCAAGACAGCACTTTGCCAACAAAGGTCTATATAGTCAAAGGTATGGTTTTTCCAGTAGTCACGTATGGATGTGAGAGTTAGACCATAAAACAGGCTGAACGCTGAGAAATTGATGCTTTCGAATTGTGATACTGGAGAAGACTCTTGAGAGTCCTTTGGACAGCAAGGAGATCAAACCTAAAGGAAATCCTAAAGGAAATCAACCCTGAACATTCATTGGAAGGACTGATGCTGAAGCTGAAGCTCCAATACTGTGGCCATGTGATGCAAAGAGCCGACCCATAGAAGAAGACCTTGATGCTGGGAGAGACGGAAGGCAAAAGGAGAAGANACCACGATGAGACACCCCCCACCCCCCCACCCCCGGCCCTCGTCTCTTCCTCTTCACCCACCCCCACGACACAACCCAGGGGACCCAAGAGGCTGCGTCAACTTGGCGAAACGCGAGCGTCCCCAACGGGGCGGCCGCCCCCAGCCCCCTTCTCCCCTCGCTCGGCCCCACAATGCGCCCTTGTGCCGCGCCTGCAGCCAGGCCGGGGATTTGGCGCAGGGATGGGGGGAATAACCGTCAGATATTTAAAACAGAGCCGAGGGAACAAAGCAGGTCTTTGTGTACCAAGCAGCCTGGAGCGGGGAGCTGCGGGCGGGCGCGCAAAGTGCTGCCCCAGCGCATGCGCCCAGCGGACAGGCCGCGCTCGGGTTACCCAGAGTTTTCCACCCCGGTCCGCGGAGCCTTCGTTAACCCCTTCCCGGGCCGCTCCCCGGGGTCGGCGGAGAGGGAAGCTGGCTTTCATCTGCTGGCCGTTACACGTTTAATTGAAAAAAGAAATAGTCGTTTTCCGTGTTTCTATAGGAAGCACAGATCATTAAAATAAAATGATATACCAGTTGGGAACCCAGATTTTAAATGACTGGGATTTAATGGGACGCTTGGGCCATGTAAAAATCGAGGCATTTCGAAAAGACGCCTTCTTCAGGCGCTAGCGAAACCTTTTTAAAGACCTAGTTCTTCTGTCTTGTGTATGCTGGGTGACTGGCTGTTTTATTTTCCTGTTTACTGTCACTTGGGATTTGAAAGATATGTTGGTTATTGTCAAGGCCTTGGCTTTTGTTTGGGGTTATGGGCAGGCCGATGTTTATATATATAAATATATTAAAAAAATAAGAAGTGGAGTGTGCATGGTACAAAGATAAGATTGGGTCACGAACCAAGAAATATAATTCATGCAATCAATGCGCTGGAGTTTCTGAGATAGAAGAGGAAGAAAGATAGTAATTATTAAATATTTTGTTGCTTGAGAGGAAGATTATTGAAGAAGTCTCCCAGCTAAGACTAGGAATGACTTAGTGGGGGATGGGTGCACAAAATACCCCACCCTGCTGTATACTGGCAATGATTTCCTCCCTTGACCCCACCCACGTAATGGGGGAGTGTCAGGCAGAGGCTGGGAGAAGCTAACTGCAAACTTAGAACTGTGAGTTATTATGCTTGAATTATCCAGATGAATGGGAAAGGCACCAGGTGATCCCCGAGCCTTCAGAATAACGGAGGTTAGATGGAGGCCCCATCAGAGTAAGTCAGGGGGAATGGAAGGCATCAGTGTGGTGTCTCATAACTTCTGTGCCGGGACTCTGCTTTAGCTCTCTGCTCTGCCTGTGAACATGCATCTGAGGAATTTATGGCTTTTTCTCTTTCCTTTGTAGCTCAGTTACCAGGTGGTCACAAGAAAGCAAAGAGATTTCTATGTGAGGTCATCTTGGCAACACACTCCCTCATCATCCTTGACCTCTGGGTCTCCAGGGCAACCACCGCTGGGATGTCACTGGCACCAGATTGTGTCCCTTAAAGGCCACGCTGCAGCAAGGGCAGATAAAACAGTTTTGTGGCAACAGTCACGTAGCAGACTCATTCTCAGATGAAGGATGCTTAGTTAGGATGATGTCAGTGGTTTTTTTCCACTCTCCTTCATGTTCTGAGTCTAGGACAGTCTAAGAATGTACCTTGGGATGTGAGGTAAGAGAACAGTGTGGGGAGGGACTTGGCCAAGTACCTTCTTCTGGACACAGGGACAAAGTCTCTTTCCTCTCGACTTCCTTAGCCCAGAGCTCATTTCCTCTCCCTCTCCCAGGTCAATAAAAGAATTTTGTCTTTATCTGCAGGACGTTGTGGTAGACGGTTTCCAAAATGGCAGCCCTCAACCATTTTTGGGCTAGTGTTGGTATGCTGCTTCTCACCTCTTGAATCTGGGTGGACCATAGACACTTGCTTGACCAACAGAATATGGTGGGAGTGACATCCTGGAACTGTTAAGACTTGGTCATGAGAACCTTGTGATCTCCGTCTGCGTCTCTTAGAACCTTCACTCCTGACACACTACCTCTAGAAACCAGTCACCGTCCTGTAAGAAGTCCAGGCTACACTGAAAGGCCAGAGGTAGAGTTTCTCTTGTCAAGAACCCTAGCTGAGCTCTCCACCAGCTTTCACATCACTGCCAGCTTGTGAGTGAGGATCACGTGGCTGTCTTGAGCCTTCAGATGACTCTAACAGGAGCTGCCATTTGACTCTAACTGCGAGAGATTCTGAGTGAGAGCCAGGCAGCTGAGCTCAATCAGCAGGGGTGTAAGGGATAGTAATAAATTATTTTAAGTTGCTGAGTTTGAGGGTAGTCTGTTCTGTAGCAATTGGTAATTGAATGGGGATAAAATGCTGGAAAGTGAAAAAGCTGGTTTAAAACTCAACATTTGAAAAACTAAGATCATGACATCTAGTCTCATCACTTCATGGCAGATAGAAAGGGAACAAGCAGAAGCAGTGATGGATTTTCTTCTCTTGGGCGCTGAATCACTGCGGATGGTGAAAGCAGCCAGGAAATAAGAGGATGCTTGCTTCTTGGAAGAAAAGCTACGGTAAACCTAGACAGTGTGTGAAAGAGTCAAGACAGCACTTTGCCAACAAAGGTCTATATAGTCAAAGGTACGGTTTTTCCAGTAGTCACGTATGGATGTGAGAGTTAGACCATAAAACAGGCTGAACGCTGAGAAATTGATGCTTTCGAATTGTGATACTGGAGAAGACTCTTGAGAGTCCTTTGGACAGCAAGGAGATCAAACCTAAAGGAAATCCTAAAGGAAATCAACCCTGAACATTCATTGGAAGGACTGATGCTGAAGCTGAAGCTCCAATACTGTGGCCATGTGATGCAAAGAGCCGACCCATAGAAGAAGACCTTGATGCTGGGAGAGACGGAAGGCAAAAGGAGAAGAGGGCGGCAGAGGGTTAGATGGTTAGATAGCATCTCCGATTCATCAGACTTGAACTTGAGCCAACTCCAGGAGACAGTGGAGGACAGGGAAGCCTGGTGTGCTATAGTCCATGGGGTCAAAAAGAGTCAGACACTACTTAGAAACTGAACAACAACAAAATGCTGGATGGAGAGGGAAGACAGAGGAGAGGCACTTGCGGTAACTCGCTCACTTCGAGGGGCTCTAATATCAGTCTTTCCTGTTCCCCGTGTGCTCCCAATGCCACCTGTCCTTTTGCGAGATGCTTGGCACACAGCACAAACCCCTTGTGTTCCTGCTAATTGCTCCATGTGCATTTGTCTCTTCCATGCCCTGGTGGACATCGTGAGGTAAGCTCTTACTTAATTCCTACCCTCCCTAACACTGGCAGATGTGTCAAGCCATTCCCCTGGGTAAACTTGGAGAATAACAGTTGGAACAGCATCACAATGTGCTTTGTGGCTTGGCTTTTGCTCTTTCACATGTGACTGCTGATGTCTTTTATCATGGCTGCCAGGGAGGTTACATCTGCATGGATGGAAGCAAGCCCCACAAAGATGTGAGCACGCAGGACCCCCCAGGCTCACCTATGGACTTGTATGGACGCCAGGGTCCATGGTGGAGATCCAGGGCTGCTTCTGTAGAACTTGGTGCTTGCTCAGGGTGCCTCCTCATTATACCTCAATCTTCTAATGAGGTCTGGAAGTTCTGGTGCTTCACAATCTGAGCTCGAGCCCCAACTTTCTCTCTTATTGGCTGTGTGATCTTGTGCGAGTTGCCTAACCTCTCTGAACCTCGAGTTCCTCATCAGTAAAAGAATATTGATATTCTTCATCTGTGGGTTGCCTGGGGATTCTATGAGATCCTGCTAGCAAAGTAAGCATTCTGCTCCATGGCTGGTGCCTGTGGGTGCTCAGGAATTGTTGGCTCCTGTTGTATGCACTTCCCTCAAAGCATGGGTAGGCTATGGATGTGCAGTTATCCGCAAGGTCCTGACTGATGTAGCAGGAGTGGTTTTTACTTAGAAAAATCAACAGGGATAATGGGGCTAGAGGAGGGAGACTCACCTGGGAATGAAATTGCCCAGGGTCCTGGATGTTCCAGTCGTCTGCTCCTTGGGAGATCAAGCAGGACCCATATGACATTGACTTGATTTTCCTGGCCGAGATGCTCACATGTGTCCCATCACCCAGAACTGCCCCAGCATACTATGAGTTTCACGTGGCCCTGGGAGCCTTGGCGCCTTTTCCTGAAGCCAGGGATAGACTTGCCCCAACTAATCCCCCCAGGGTCATTCGCAGGGAATTGCCTGGCCCAGGTGCCATAGAGTATTTGGAGCTGGCGGGGGAGGGAATTGAGGTTGGGGGCTCCCCAGAGCCTCAGGAAGTATTTTGGTTCCATCCCTTGATTGCATTTCAGGCTCCAGCCTGTGGCCACGTCAGGAGCACTAGGCGAGCTGTGACTTGCAGCCCCTGCTCCTTCCTGATCCTTGCTCTCAGTGTCCCCAGCCCATAGTCTGTTGTTCAGCCTCCAGGAAGACGGGGCGGATAGACAGCTACCACAGGAGGCCATGTTGGAAGGCATTTCTGAGGGGGGCAGCAGCGCCTGCCGGGGAGTATAGGTTACCCTTGGCCGAACGTGCCTGCAGCGTAGGGCGGTGCGCGAGGGGCATCACCGCCCTGTCCTCAGGGTCCAAGTGTTTGCTGGGGTCACCGTGCCTTTCCCAAGCGGTGGATCGTGTTAGGCCACCTTTCAGACAGTCCTGTCGGCGAATCGTTCTCAGTATGGAGTGTGTTCTCTGGTGAGAAGCCTGGCCTTCCACAGGGAGGGTCGTTTTCCTGAGAAAACGCCGGCTTTACCTCATCTTTCAGGGGCCTACTTCCTGGCCAACAGGCTCTAGGTACGTGAAGCTAGAGCCTCGTGTCTGGGAAAGATTCCAAAACTCTGGTGTTTTCAACACAGAACGGTTATACTTACTGTAAATCTTTACTCTCCTTAAAGTAGTTTAACAGAAAGAAGACATTCGATCCTCCTTTAGTACATCTCGATAGTTCATTTTCTCTGTCATCTGAACTCAGGACATAGAGAAGTAAAACCTTACTGGACCTACTGGTTTATCCATCATATTCTATTACCTTCTAAGAAGGCTGCCCTATTTGCATATCTAATCAGCTGAGGAACACCTGGTTAGACTATTTAGGTGATGACAAGGTTAGGATTGGCTTATTTCCTTTCTCAGGTGCAATTCTTTGGGCTCTCCACCCAGGGTCACTGCTCATCCACATGGCACCTATTTGCAAATCAGAACAAGCCAACCCTTCCCCTGTGTGGATGTAGCTATGCCAGGGGGCACAGCTTGGCAAGCAGAGGGAGGGCTCGATTTCAGCCCCTGCTTTGTGCAGTGAACAGCCTGTGCAGCTGTACATGGTGGCCCTGCCTGCACACACTGTCACTAGTTGTTTCTTTTCTTGGAGAGGTGTTTGCTGGAGAGGGCGAAGGAAGAGAATGCCTACTGCTGTATGTTAGAGACAGGCTCTTGGAGGCCCAAGAGCAACACTTGAATGCAGGCATGTTTTGAGAGTTTCAGGAAATTTTCCAGTAGGGTGCACATTTCCTGGGACAGAGAACCCAGTCTTTGAAGTTAAGACAGACCTGGGGGATGGAACAGCTGGCCAGTCTGCCCATAATCCTGCTGGGAAATCTGACAGCAACCAGCCCCGGATTTGCTCATCTGGATGCTTTATGGGAATTTCCAAGAACCCTTCACTCTCTTCTGAGAAAGAGAGGGTAGGGCCTTGGAGCTAGTCTCCCCTCGCCTCCTCTTGAGCTTTGGTCTGTGGTTAGGACATCTGGGTGCAGGGAGTTGTAACCCATCTCTGCTTTCAGATCTAAATCCAATCACCTGTCAAGGGGCTGGCCTTCCCTGCTTTGATGAGCCCATTTATGGAGTTCTCCAGGGTGTGATCTGCGGGGGAGGGGGTGAGTCCGGAAGACTTCTGTGGAATCTCAGGGGTATCATCTTCCCCAGCTTTGCCCCAGCATACTCACCTCTGAAGCGGAATGGACAGCATGCAGCACGTGCATAACTTGAGTAAACTTCATGAAGACTCACAACTTCAAGTTCACTTAGATTGTTCTACAAACAGATACATTAATAGACTAAGCCCCCAGTCCTGCTAGGAACCAGACTGTCAGGAAACATGTAGACGTTTGTTCATTTCCTCGTCCATTCATTCAGCAAACTTACCGGGTGTCTACCATGTGTCAGTTCAATACTAGGCCTGGGGTGAAGAGGTGAATGAGAAAAACACTCTCCTGCTGTCTGTTTAAATACCGTTTCCTTGGAAAGGCCTTTTCTGACCACCCCTATGCACACTCCTTTTTGATAAACAGCATTTCACTTTAGTTGCTTGATACATTTCTGTTTTCCCCACTAGTCAGTTTCAGGAGGGGAGGGACAACGTCTGTACTTGTCAGATGCTTCTGTACCAGTCCTGGCTAAGCACGGCCCCAAGTATTGTGTGTTGACTGAATCCATTTGTTCTCCACCAAGTAGACTGGATCAGAACGGCTTCCTGTCCTGTGATAGTCAAGTGTTTAGGAAATACATCTCCTGTGGGGGGTTGACTCCCAAGCAGGGATTGTTCTGCTCCTGAGAGGGTCAGGACCAGCTGATGGCTAAGGTTCCTTCAGCCTAAAGCCAGAAATTCTAGGCTGGATGAGACTCTGGAAGCCTGGACAGTAAAGGGGTAACCCGTGTATGGGGTGCAGGCCAGGTAAGAGGCATGCTTGCAGAGCCATTGCACATGACCTGGCTCTGGTCCTGCTCCCTCTTTAGGAAAGAAAGAAAGCTATGACCTGAGAGTTCAGCTCAGAAGAGGCGCCCTCATCAGTGAGCTGGATGCTGATGTTGGTACTCCAAGCCCGTGTGACCCCCACTGCCTTCCTACCAACCAGAGGCAGAGGAGACAGGAGAGAAGGGGGAGGCTGTGGCTGTGGACCTGCCTCCTGCACCTCCGAGCTCTGGGTCTGGTAACACTAATCGTCACTGTGCAGAACCCAGGTCACCGTGGAAGGAGATTATCTGGGCCTTGGTTGTGAATAGCACTGTTTAATTCTCGTTGGCCCACTAGATCCTGGCCTTCTGTTGTTCTGTTGTCAATAGCAACAGGAGGGAAGGCCGTCCTTTCCATGTTGGGAGATCATTTTTTTCTCCTGTAGATGGGCTGTAGCCAGGCTGGGGCCCCACACAGAGGCTGGATGCTCTGGGCACCCAGAGAAGCCTTAAAGTCCAGAACCTGGTGGCTAGTGAGGAGTAGGTAAGTTTAGTTCTGCCTCAGGCAAACTGAGGTTTCCCTAGTGGCTCAGAAGGTAAAGAATCTGCCTGCAATGCAGGAGACCTGGGTTTAGTCCCTGGGTCAGGAGGATCCCTGGCAAAGGGAGTGGCTACCCATTCCAGTATTCTTGCCTGGAGAATCTTATGGACAGAGGAGCCGAACGGGCTACGGTCCATGGGGTCACAAAGTCAGACACAACTGAACGACTTGTACTTCAGGCAAACAGAGGGTGACTGGGGGAGGGGGGGACCTGTGAACTAGAGCTATTAGCTCTTCTAAGATGGGACTCTGTGGTCCTTCCTTAGTTTTAACGGCGACACAGTAGCCATGGGGCTTCCTTGGGTAGACCTAGAGAACAGGGAGTGGGTGGGGGGGAGGAAAGGAAAGGAAAGGAAAAAGGGAGAGAAAACAGAAAAGAAACTTGTAAGTAGAGAGAAGGGTTGGGAGGGGGTGAGGAGAAAGGTAACTTGGAGAAGTGCAGAAACACCCACAGCAACCTTGGGCACTGCTTAGGGTGTGAAGCCAAAGTAGGTCCCATAGGCCCCACAGGCCTGGATGACAAAATAGGGCTTCTCTCTAACGAGGGACTTCATTCCGTGTTGGGAAGGAGCTCCCATCCTGGGTGGGTGGGTGAGTAGGACAAAGATCAGTGGGATAGAATTTGCCAGGAATTGAGTGGGTAAAAAAGGGGAGAAACAAAGTCGTGAGAGAATCCAGTTATGGATGAAGCCGGTTTTGGCAGGGACTGTCAGCTACAGTGTTGGTGCTAGGGGTGGTTTGAGAGGCCTTCTCTCCTCCCTCTAATCTCTGTCCTAAAAAAGCAAGCAATCTAAGTGAAAAATAGTGTTTACTATACAAGCAGCCTGAGAAAGCCCCCCGGACTCTGTATCACCCATATTTCACATCTAGGTCCTCCTTTACAGAGATTCTAGAGCTGCCACTGGTCAGCTGCAAGGCATTGTGTCTACTCTCCCCAAATCCCTTCCCGGACCAAGTGAATGAGGCTAAGGAAGACAGGTGAGGGCCTGAAACATGATTAGAGGAGGCGGGGAACATACACTCCAGATTAGTTTGAGAATAGGAAGAGTTAAAGAGCCTTAAGCTTTTCAGTCACTCCTACTCAGGGATTTGGAGTATTAATTACTCTAACAATAAGCAAATCATTGAGTGGATTGTCTCTTCTCTCCCTTCAGTAAAAAATGTCAAGTACAGGTGTATTCCCAGGGAAGGCCCATTGGGAACAGTTCATTAGGATCAGAGTCAAGGGTTAGCAGGTCAAAGGGTTACACCCACACCCTCCAAGCCTTGGACCAAGAGTGTGGGCAGTGTGAGTAGGGATGAGTGAGGCTTCTTTCATGAAAGGCCCTTATATTTCCAGAGGGGAGCTGTGAGTCAGTATGCAACAGCTAGGTGGTGGGGCGGTTAGAAGGGACGTCAGACAGAGGCTGTATGGAACGGGTCCCATTCTCAGGACCCTGCTACTTCAGGGCCCTCTGAACTCACTCAGGAATCCCAGGGCTCCTGGGTAGGTCCAGTCCAGCAACCTGCCTGGGTGAATTCTCTGGTAAGTCTAGGTTGCTGGTAATGTCTGAAAATAACAGGAAAAAAATGGCAGTTTCTCTAAAAAGAGATGCAATGTCATGTTTAAGAGTGTGTAAGAATAGGGTTGAGGAGGCCTCATTCCCAAAGAAGTGTAAACCTTACCTGACAAATCCTGGAAGGAGCTGTAGGAGGAAGAGTGAGCAAGAGAGAAGGACTGACCCAGGAGCAGTGGCCCTGGAGAAGGGGCACATTGTATTTGGGCAAGGGTCAAGTGAAACTCTAGGAAAATGTCAACCCTGGAGGGTGAGTAGACTTGTCATGTTAGATGCCTCAAAGGGGCCTTAAGTGTTCCTTTGATCAAAGGGAAGACACAAAAGGTGCACTATGCAGAAAAAAACCTTCCCAGGAAGGCAAGTGGGTTTAGTGGGTTTTCAGAGGAGGGCAGAAGGCCACTTCATCATTCTCACAGGACAGGAAGCTGGTGGATGCCTGCCCGAGTAGTCATGTGTTCACATGTAGGGTCTTCACAGGTCCTGGAGGTCTTTGAGGATAGGCTGCCATCAACTCTAACGCCTCTCACTTGTGGATTCCTTCCCCCATACCTTTAGCATCCATTTCTAAATCTGCTTCAGCCTGCGAGGTGGAGGGGGGCTGCAGTACCAGCTCTGTTTGATTTGCTTTATTGACCTTTTTTTTTTGCTTTATGGACTGACTACCTTTATATAACATAAACCCTTAAAACTCATGACTTCGCCTTCTTTATTATTTAAAATCTTGAACTTTCAACATTTTTCTTTATTTATGCTATTCATGTCTTTCTAGTTAAAAACTAAAAATAAATGTTTTTCCAGGAAGCCATGTGTCAGGAGGGAAAAGAGGCTCCTATTTGTTGAGCCCTACTAGTTCAGGCTAAAAACTGAGTGGCTTGTATGAACTTGACCTGGACTATGATCCCTGCCTGATGGTCATCTCTGTGCAAGTGTTCTTCATTTGGCCAGCTGGCTTGGCCTTCAGCAGGTTGTATCCATTGCTAAGATCTGGAGGGAGGGACTTGAATGACCCTGTACAACAGAGCAGCTAAGCCAGGAATTGCAGCATGGGAGTAGGGGACAGAAAAAAAGCTAAGGGACATAGAGGGACCACTCTTTGTCCCAGGGCTGCTGCTGTGGTGTAGTCTCCTGAATTAGGGCAAACTGAGGATGGATGAAGTCAGTCAAGGGATCTGCCTAAGGTCACACAATTAGTGGACAGTAGATTGTTCACATTTAGGGGCATCAACCACTCTGTAGTATCAGTTAGGGGCCTGGTGGGGAAAATAGAGGGAGTTTAGTGAAGGGATTATTTAGCAAGGTATGGGCAGGGCTTAAGCAACTGACAAAGGATGGTGTGATACTTCAGACTTAATAACTTGGAGGAAGTATTACCATCTCTAAGTCTGAAGTGTCAAGAAGAAGGAATAATTACTAGAACCCAGAGAGAGGACCTGTAAGGAGAAGGCTGCCTGACCCGACTTGTGACCTTTGGTGGAGACACTAATCCATGGTGATTGGCAGGGAAGGAACTAGGGGGATAAATAATCCTCCCATCTTCCAACTTCCTGCTGTTACCTCCCTTTGCCTGGGTATGACTAGAGACCAGAGGTCACAGGAGCACCATGGATGCCATATGGACAGGTTCATCATCTGGGGTACCAGTTAGGGTGAAGGGTGGAGGCTGGATCTGGAGAAGCACATGGAATCTATCTCACCACCTAAGAAAACAGACAAGGTTGGTTCATAGTAGCCTCCACATTTTTTTCTTCCTTCTTTATTGTCGTACCTGGTCCTACATGACTTAGAGATGCTAGAGTTTTACTACTCCCTTTCTATACTATGGTACCCCAGCCTAGTCATCAAAATCTAGACACTGATGATTAGGCTGGGGGTCCCAGGGTATAGAAAGGGAGTAGTAAAACTCTAACATCTCTAAGTCATCCTCTCTTTTCTAGACCCTGTTGCTCTATCATGGCTAGAAGTGGAAATCACTATTATTTCTTTAATCAAAATCAGTTCTTATGATTTCCACTTCTAGCCATGATAGAGCAACAGGGTCTAGATTTACTTTCCAGTCATCAACAATTAAAAAAACTAGACAACATAAATGTACGGATGGCTTCAGATTCTGAACAACAGGACCGTGATCCCTGAGATGAAGGAAGTAAAGGAGGTGAGCCCTGTAATTGGAGATGTGTTTCTGGCTGATACACTAGGGGAAGGAATCCTGAGCAAAGTATGATGGTTTTGCTGAGTTGAAAGACAAGAAAAGGAAGATCAAAGAGAAACTTTGGATGGAAGTTATGGGGCAGAGATCTAGAAAAGAGAGGATTCTGTGAAAAAGCTCCAGGAATCTGCATAAGGGTCCTCTTGAGTACTTACTTAATATGAAGATGTACACACAGATTGAAGCTCTATAAAGCTGAGCAAAGAATGACCAGGAGCTGAATAATTCACAAACTGCACATGGGACTGAGAATGTTCAAATATTAACCAACTTGATCCCCTAGGGCATTTAGTAGACACCCCATAAGGGCCCTGCCTAATCATAGAACTAAACTATGCTGCGTGTGTGCTAAGTCACTTCACATGTCTGACTCTTTGCAACACTATGGACTGTGGCCTCCAGCCTCCTCTGTTTATGGGATTCTCCAGGCAAGAATCCTGGAGTCTGGTTGCCATGCCTCCTCCAGGGGATCTTCCTGACCCAGGGATTGAATCTGCATCTCCTGCATTGCAAATGAACTCTTTATGGCTGAGCCACCAGCAAAGCCCAGGACTAAACTATCCCTAGAGAAATGAAAACTTTAGACTCACTCTAACAAAGCTTAAAAACAATCTCCTAAGAACCAGTCTTATCCATAAGTAACCTAACTGCCTGCTAAATAAAAGTCCAATACTATTTAAAGGAAGGTACAGAACTTAACTATGCTGCGTGTGTGCTAAGTCACTTCACATGTCTGACTCTTTGCAATGCTATGGACTGTGGCCTCCAGCCCCCTCTGTTTATGGGATTCTCCAGGCAAGAATCCTGGAGTCTGGTTGCCATGCCCTCCTCCAGGGGATCTTCCTGACCCAGGGATTGAATCTGCATCTCCTGCATTGCAAATGGACTCTTTATGGCAGAGCCACCAGCAAAGCCCAGGACTAAACTATCCCTAGAGAAATGAAAACTTTAGACTCACTCTAACAAAGCTTAAAACAATCTCCTAAGAACCAGTCTTATCCATAAGTAACCTAACTGCCTGCTAAATAAAAGTCCAGTACTATTTAAAGGAAGGTTAAAAAACAAGAGTAGACAATCCGCAATGTGACTTTAAAAAAATCCAACATCCAGTTAAAAGAAAATCACTAGACTCACCAAATAGAAGGAAAATGGGACTCATAACCAAGAGAAAAATCAGGCAATCGAAACAGACTTGGAAATGACAGAGTTGGTAGAATGAGCAGACAGGCACTACGTAAAGTGTGCTCAAAGCCCTAAAGAAAAGCATGGATAGAATGAGGAAAGACGTGAAGTATGTATGTGTGTGTTTGTGTGTGTGTATAACCAAATGGAATGTCTTAGGAGAAGGCAATGGCACCCCACTCCAGTACTCTTGCCTGGAAAATTCCATGGATGGAGGAGCCTGGTAGGCTGCAGTCCATGGGGGTCACGAAGAGTCGGACCCGACTGAGCAACTTCACTTTCATGCATTGGAGAAGGAAATGGCAACCCACTCCAGTGTTCTTGCCTGGAGAATCCCAGGGACTGGGAAGCCTGGTGGGCTGCCGTCTCTGGGGTCACACAGAGTCGGACACGACTGAAGCGACTTAGCATAGCAATGAAACAGTATGATATCTGAAATTAAAAGTCATTAGATGAAATTGAAAGCAAAGTGGACACTCTCAGTAAAAATAAGTGAAGTTGAAAACGCAGCACTATGCAATGGTTTCCTAGCTGTGACACCAAAAACACAAGCAACAAAAGAGAAAAATAAATTGGACTTCATCAAGATTAAAAACATTTGTGTGTCAAAGGATACAATCAAGTGAAAAGACAACTAATGCAATGGGAAAAATTTTTGCAAAGCACATATACGATAAATGATTTGTATCCAAAATACACAAAGAACTCTTACAATGCAACAATAAGACAAATGTCCCACATTTTAAAAAGCAGCAAAGGATTTGAATAGACATTGCTCCAAAGAAAACATACAAATGGCCAATAAAGACATGAAAAATACACAACATGTATAGTCTTTAGGAAAATGCAAATCAAAATCACGATGGGATATCATTTCATACCTATTAGTATGGTTATAAGAAAAAGACAGACAGTAACAAGTGTTATAAGAATGTGAAGAGATTGGAACTCTCTAGTGAGAGTTGGAACTCTACTAGTGAGAATGTAAAATGGTACCACTGCTTTGGAAAACAAATGGACAGTTCCTCTAAAAGTTAAACATAGAGTTACCATATGACCCAGCAATTCCACTGCTAGATACGGTCCCAAGAGAACTGAAAATACATCTCCACCCACACTTGTACATGAATGTTCATAGCAGCACTATTAATATTGGCCAAAAAATAGACACAGCTCAAATGTACATCCACTGATGAATGAATAAAATGTGGTGTATCTATACAATGGAACACTATTCAGCCATAAAAAGGAATGAAATTCTCATACACACTACAACTTGGATTAACTTGGAAAACATGCTAAATGAAAGAAGGTCATATATGGTATAATTCCATTTATATGAAATTTAAAAATAGGAAAATTCATAGAGGCATATGGTAGATTACTGGTTGCCAGGGCCTAGAGGAGGGAGGAATGGAGAGTGACTGCTAATGAATATGGGATTTCTTTCTGGGGTGATGAAAAAATTCTGGACTTAATAGTAGGGATTGTTACAAAACCTTGTGAATATAGTAAAAACTACTGAATTATACACTTTAAAATGGTAGATTTTATGGTATGTGGATTAAAAAAATAAGGATCTGGTAGAAATATATCAGTACTGATGCTGATAAAGGCTTTATGTGCCAGTCTTCTCAGGAATATCTGATTTAACTTGACCTCTCCCCTCAGAAGCTATAGAATCTGTTTTCTCAAAAAATCTAGCTCTGAGGACTTTAGATTTCATTCTCAACTGTGGTTGCTACTGGGCTGCCTCCAAAGCCAAGACTCCTGTAACAGGTAGTACAGAAGAACTTGTATTTTAGGGGCTATGCAAACTTCCCTGTAGTGTGACCTCTTTAAAATGCATTGCCAGCTTGCTCCCGTAGCTAGGCTTGATTGAAAGAATAAAAGATGATGAAGAGACACTGTACCGTTTACAGAGAGTATTTTCATATTTACACTCTTTTGAACTTAGGCATTTAAATTTCAATTAAGCATCATGACTTGCCACACAGGGGCTGACTCTGAACTCCAGCCCCAATTTCTCTCACCTCCCCAAACCTAGTCTTTCCTGGAACATCTGATATTCATTTTTAAACAGGTCATGGAGAAAAGGCCTCCCACCCAGCCCTCCAAGGATATTATGCAGGCTTTCTGGCATTCAAGCCACTTCCACTGAGAATCTTCCATTGGTCTGCATTCTGCAGAATGATCTCCAAACTAGTCATGGGAAGCCCTAGAGGTTAAATGGCTTGGTCTAGTAGGCTCACCTCCTTAACTATGATGTTTGTACCTTCTTTTTTCACTCCTGCAGAGTCACATTGCCCATGACATGCATGTACCTGTGCACACGTGTGCACATATGCGCACCTCCAACCCCCCCCATACCCCACCCAGCCACCCACACTCCCTCACACCCACCCATCTACCCTCACACACACCCTCCCACCTACCCACACACCCTCCCATCCACCCTCACACACACCCTCTTTAGAGACAGGAATTGAGTCACTTGACTGCCTTCTTTTCAGCAGTGCTGTGACCATGGCTGAGTCCCTACTTATATTTCTTTTGTTCTTGTTTTATTATGATTAAAACTACAGAATGTAAAATGTACTCTTTAAACCAGTTTTAAGTAAATGATTCTGTGACATTACCATCCATCTCCAGAATTTTTTCATTTTCCCCAACTGAAACTTCCTACTCATTAAACTCAAACTCCCCATTCCTCCCTGACCAGCCTCTGGTGACCACCATTTCTTTTTCTGTCTCTGTGAATTTGACTCCTCCAGGTACCTTACCACAACTTCTGTTTCTTGATGGCAAAGTGTCACCTGGCTCCATTGCTGGCCCAGAGGATGGGGGTTTGATGGGGGTAACCCACCCAGGAAAAGGAATAGGAGAGACCAGAGCATAGAAACAGCCCGAGTCAGAATCAGGAGGGCTCTCTCACCATGACAACAGCTGGAAATTCTTCTGTAAGTTGGCTGTTACAAACAGAAGCCTTTACAAACCCAATTCCAAACACAGGAATTCTCCCCTTGTTGGTCTGTCTCCTGGGCCCCATCGAGACAGCTGGACTTCCCACGCAAGTGAAAATATTCAAGTGCCCGTTCCCAGGTCAGCCTGCTCCCACTTACCTTGAAAGAGAACATAAGCTCCTTCAGAGAAATGAATATTTTTCTGTTTCAAGTTATGTAGAATGCAATGTGAAGGACTTTCAAAATGTCCTTTGCTGTGACTAATTGTGGTTGATGCAATCTATGCCCCGGCAGGTTGGCACGACATGATATTTACTCAGGTCTTTGAAATTCACTGCAAAGATATGAGTCTCCTGCATGATCCTGCCACCAGCTTTTGTGAAGATGAATGAACCAATTCCTTATACTGAAAGAGAGAAACTTTCACTGGATTTGACGTAAGGCCACAGATAGACTGGAAGCAAGGAGATGTGAAAAGGTGAATCTCACAGGCACTGTGATGTCCAGACCAGATCTGGTGGTGGACTGAGTGTGATCTGGATGGGGGTGCCCAGGCACAAAGCTATGCGAACCTCCACCAAGTGAAAAAGTTTAGCTTTCCCAAATCCCGCTATGAGAACTCCTGCATGACTACCTAGTGTGGACAGCCAGCTATACAGATAGTGAAAGTGAGGTGAAAGTGTTAGTTGCTCAGCCATGTCTGATTCTTCACAACCCCATGGACTGTAGCCCACCAGGCTCCTCTGCCCATGAAATTCTCCAGGCAAGAATATTGGAGCCAGTAGTCATTCCCTTCTCCAGGGGATTTTCCCAACCCAGGGGTTGAACCCAGGTCTCCTGCATTGCAGGCAGATTCTTTACTGTCTGAGCCACCAGGGAAGCCCCTACTTGACTTTTACAAAACACACTAATTTGTTTGTTTTTGGATGGTGCATCATTTCCTCCTAGGAGCCATAAGCTCAGAAGTCCTCCTGTGGTACAGACGATGCCATCACGAAGGCAGGAGGAATTCCTCCTATCTCCGCAGAAGACCTGGCCACAGCAAATGAGACTGATTGTGAGTGTCAAGGATTGGAGGGGTAGGAGAAAGATTTAGAGAAGGGGAAAGAGTAATTTTTCCCTGGAGACGTTGTAAGGCAATGATGTTCTTTGCTGGGAAAGATGAGAAAGCAATTTCCCCAAAGGTTCAGGAAACAGGATTGTTTCACGCATTGTTGGGTATTCAGTGTAGACTTCTGGGTGCTGGAAAAATAGGCTAGGTAACCCCTGGCTGTACCTTGGCTACACATCTGAGGTCTCTCTGTTCTGTTCTTAGTCTGCCCAGCTTACAGGAGGAAGAGCAGACTGAGGACAGTGGGTACCTGCCTCTGTAGTGAAAAAAAGTGAAAGTGTTGTTGCTCAGACATGCCCAACTCCTTGTGACCCCATAGACTGTGGCCTGCCAGGCTCCGCTGTCCATGGAATTCTCCGGACAGGAATACTGGAGTGGGTAGCCATTCTCTTCCCGACTCAGGGTTCTGAACATGGGTCTCCTGAATTGCAGGCAGGTTCTTTACCAAGCTGCCAGGAAAACCCCACCTACCTCTGTAGAGGTCATGTGTAATTGGACACTGGGCAAGTGAGCCTGGGGTTCCTTTATTTCCTGAGTAACCAGGAACCAGGAGGCTAGGGCTGGGATGTGATTCCACTGCCGACTAGCATCTAAGACCGGGCCACAGTTTTATCATGAGGGAATAGGACCGAATTCAAATCCAACAAACGTTCCTTAAGTATGTCGGGGCTACAGAGTTGAGCAAGCGCTATCCTTTGGGCTGTAGGACCACTCAGCCAGGGAGATGAGACACATAGCTGTGTTCAGACACAGTTGTAATAGGAAACCGACAGTACTGAGAGGGAGAATGGGGAAGGGGGCAGATTGAGTCTGTCTCTGGAATCTTATAGGCTTCCTAGAGGAGGTGGGCTATGAGCTCGGGCATGAATAAGGTTGGATAAAGTGTTGCTAGGTGGATATGGCGGGGAAGGCAATGGCACCCCACCCCAGTACTCTTGCCTGGAAAATCCAATGGACGGAGTAGCCTGGTGGGCTGCAGTCCATGGGGTCGCTAACAGTCGGACAGACTGAGCGACTTCACTTTCACTTTTCTCTTTCATGCATTGGAGAAGGAAATGGCAACCCACTCCAGTGTTCCTGCCTGGAGAATCCCAGGGACGGGGGAGCCTGGTGGGCTGCCATCTATGGGGTCACACAGAATCGGACACGACTGAAGTGACTTAGCAGCAGCAGCAGCAGCAGCAGGTAGATATGGAAGCAAAGAGGAGGTGTCTCTGGCAGAAAAACAAGTGAACCAAAAGAAGGACCAGCAAACTGGTGGGGAGAGGGCAGCAAGTTCTGGGAGCAGAAAGTAGGCATCCATGAGTAGAGCTCATCACACAGTAGGTCTTCAGTGACTATCAGCTAAGTGATGATGGAGTAGTGAGGACTGGGCCAGAACAGGGGCAGAGTCTCCCTGTCTGGGGAGCCATAAGCAGTGCGGAGTCCACATGCGTTTCTGAAAGGGAGATGGACCACTATCGTTGGCTCTGTGTTCAAGGGCAGGTGGGCCGCAAGAGAGGAGCCCAAAGGTCCAAGGAAGACGTGATAATGGCTTGAATTAGATAACCACATTGGGGTGGGAAGGATACAAAAGAAAATAGAGCAAAAGAAAATTCTGCAGACTTTAGGTTGATCAGAAGTACAAGGAGAGAGAGAAGGAGAGAAGGACAGTTTCGAGGATTTTGAGCCTGGGGAGTGAGGAGAGTGGAGATTCACAGAGGTGGGCAACCTTCAGAAGAGAGGTGGGGACAGAGAGGAAACGACCAGTTTAGTTTTGTGCAGAAAGACTTTGAGATGCCTATGTAGAGATGACTGGCAGGCAGGTGGAAATGTGGAAATTTTGGTAGCTAGAAATCTGGAGCTCATGGACAGAATGGTTGAAGATGTGGGTGTAGAGGAGATAGATGAGGGGGGTGTGGTGAGGGGAGAGGATGGCCGGGCAGCGAAGCAGGTAAAGAGCACCTGGATGGAGAGGAAAGCAGGAGCCCAGTAGGAAGTAGCCAGGAGCCTGAAGAATAAATCTCAGTGCTGGGAGGGGCACCAGGCCACGTGAGGAGAAGGATGTGAGGTGGCTCCTGGGTCACTGTTGCGAGGAAGTTCTATGAAATGGCCGCGGACCAGCAGCCAATTGCCAAGGCCTAAGAAGAGGAAGGAGAAGAAGGAGAAGGTGTACATAGGACCCTACAGAGAAGTTTGTAATAAAGGAAAGGAGAACAAACCGAGAGGCAGCAGGGCCAAGGGAAACCATTTTAGGTTAAGGCCATGCCTCTCACCCATGAATGTGCATTCAGATCACAGGAAACCTGTTAATATGCAGCTTATGACCCAGGAATGAGGGCAGGGTCAACATGGCCTGGAAGAGATGGGGTTGGTGTGCCATCTTGGACCAGGGAAGTAAGTTAGTTGTGCTGAGGAAGTGGGAGGTCAGCTGCACTCAGACTGAGGGAAGGGTGATGGGAACGAGCTACGAGGCGGGGTAAGGAGACTGAGGGAGTCCCTGTGGAAAGGCCTGGACTTTCTCTGTCAGGTGGGCAGTGAGAGATTCTGCAGACAGAAGGTAGAACGGGGCCTGGGGGACTCTGGGAGAGTGAAAGCCCTGGGGCAGTGGCCTGGCTGACTCGCTGGCTGCAGAGCAGAGCAGCACTCAGGTAAGCTGTGTAGCCAGGGTGGTGACTCTGCCCTCTGCGGGCCCTGGAAGCTCAGGGAAAACGGGCTGGTGGGTCTGAGGGTGCAGCTGAGAGCTTGGTGGAGGGCAAGCTCCTAAACGGACATGGGGGCAGGGCGCAAGCACAAGGGACAGGGTTAGAGGGGAGAGCCGGAGAAAGGAAGATGTGAGGGGGGAAGCTGTGGTCCGAGAGCCACAAGTAGAGAAGGTCTCAGAGGTGAGTAGTTGCGGGCAAAGAAGGTACGTGACTGGGATGGAGCAGAGTGGAAGCTGGAGAGATGAGGAGGGCCCAGCGCATGGAGGGCAGGGTGAGGGGGCAAGGTTGCTCTCGTGGCAGAGAGAGGACCGCTGAGGGAGAATCAAAGCCCAACAGCGCTGGTAGGGGTGGAGCCCAGGCCATAGCCTGTCAAATTCCTGGGTAAGTCCTTCTCACTTGGAGGCCGGGATGGCTCCCAAAGGCAGAGGGGCCTGCCCTGTTCTCATTCACTCTGTCCCGATTTCCTGAGGCTCCTTGAATGCGGTCTTGTGCCAGGACAGTGGGGCCTGAGTTTCATGTGTTTGGATTGTGACATGGAGTGGAGGGTGTGAGAGAGAACGCCTCAGCGACTGACCCACTGTCCCATAGCCTGCACTCCAGCCACCTGCAGCCGCCCTCCTGGGCCAGGGAAAATTAAAACGTCATCCTGACATCAGGTCCTTAGGCACTGAGCATCCAGCAGGTCCCACTCTCCCAGCCCCGGGATCTGCATCCCGTCCCCCTCAAACTGGGAAGGCCTGTAGTGGGGCCCAGGAGTGTCTGCTGCACGTCCTCCACCAAGGAGCTCTGCTGGGACAGGACGCCGGCACTGCCTGCCTCAGGAGGACCTGCTGGCGGTGTGGCTGGATGCCTGGCTCATGGGTTGTTACCCTCAGTTTGATTCTCGTTCTCTCCCTGGTGAGCTTCAGCCTGTGGCTGTTTGTTCTTCCTCAGCGGTTAGGGGAACCAGCGGTGTCTGGGGAGGAAAGGGGAGGGAAGGGAACTCTCAGATGCTGTGCTCGGCTTCCCAGTGGGTTTCCCCTTGCCTGAGTGGCCTCCATGGGTGCCTGTCCACGGCCAGCTCTCAGACCCTCAGCCCTTGTCGGACAGCCCCAGGTGACGTTGTTCCCTTCCAGGCCTTTGGGACCCCCAGGCTCAGACCACCACTGCCAGAAACCGCCATGGGCTCCTTCCCTCCAAATCAGAACTAATTTTTCTTTCCTCCCTCCACTGAGGCCTGGGGTGTCTTTGCCTGTCCACCTGGCTTGTCCTTCCAGTGGAGGTCTTAGTAGGAAAGGGATGGGAGGCCAGGCACTGGCCTTCCTTTGGCCTGACCTGCCCTGAGTGACCTGCAGCCAGTCCTGTGTGGTCAGCCTTGCTCTTCCCCAGGTCCACAGGGGGCCGCTCTGGCCCTTCCCCAGGGTGTCCTCCCCGTGTCCTGTCCATCACTGTCCATGTTCCTTCTCCCTTCCCTGTGCCCCCTGGTTATACGTCCTCAGGAGGGGAGGAGAGCTCAAAAGGATTTGTGCAGAGACCCTGGGCAGAAGAAGATAAATGGAATTCACAATAAATCCAGGAGCAAAGTTGTAACTTGACTTAAAAACAAACAAAAGGGCCAGAACTGCACTTAAGCTCAGTAGAAGCTCATCTCGCAGTATAAACAGCAAAGGGCAGACGTGGGCTGCGGAGCCTCGCTCAGGCTGGGACGGTGAGGGAGGGGCCTGGAGCAGCCCCCACTTCCTCTGGAAGGGCTGGGTTGTGGGGGAAGGTCTCCATGGCCTCGTAAAGGAGAGAGAAGACGCTGGCCTTGCCTTGTTTGCCACTCATTTTTCCATGACTTCTCCTGGTGAAAAGACATTCTCAGGACTGGGCCAGAAGGTTGTTCAGGGGAAATGCTTTCTTAGGCTGGGGTCGGGCAGAGAGAAGTCTTGGGCCAGTGGAGAGCAAAGTGAAACGTGGGTGTGAGCTCGCAGGCCTCAGCCTGTCCTGGGACTGAACATCGGGGAGTTTGCCTGAACCTCTCAGCTGGCTCAGAGGACCAGGCGGCACCACGCTGCTCTTCCTGCCCTCAGACAGTGGCCGGCTCATCATGACCCTGGAGGGCGTTTCTCTTGCTGGAATCTCTGTGCCTCGCCTAGAAGTGTGAGGCTGTAATTGCTCCAATTACAGCGTCTTGCCTTTATATATAATTTCAAAGTGCTTCCACACACCCTTTCTCATCTGAAGTGGAGCAGATAGCATCAGCATTTTATGGGCAGGAAAACGGACATAGCGAGGGAAAGAGATCTATCAAAGGTCACACAGCAAGTCAGCAGCTGACCTAGGTCAGTGCGGTGGAAAAGGTGGGTCCTGAGGCATCATTCCCACTCAGTTAATAACAAACTGTGTGATCTTGGGTGACTGACTGAATCTCTCTGGGTGCAGGCTTTCCTCTGTAAGATGCAAATCCCTCCGAAGTTTAAACAGATTGGCTGCTCTTCCGTCTAACTCTGTGGCTGGGCTTTTCAAAGTCAGGAAACTCAGGGGAAACGAATAATGTGTCGAGGAGTGGAAACATGGCGCATCTTTCTGGAGCCTCATTTCTACACTTGGCTGTTTCTGGAGGGAAAACAAACACACCAATGTACAAAAGTATTGGGAAGCAGGGTGGCCAGACTATAGAAGAGCGTGCAAAATTTAAACTTTAAAACAGGAAACATCAAGGGCATTCTGTCCTTGCTGTCTGTTTTGGGTTCCCCAAGAGTGGTACATATTTGCACTCTCTTGCTGCCTGAGAATGGGGTGGGAGAGTTTTCTGATGGATGTTCTGGGCCCCCCAGGCAGCTGAGCTGCAGAGACCCATTGTGCTGGTGAATGTGGTCTGGGTGGGGGCTGTGGGGTAGTGCTAACAGAAGAGCTGTCCTCATCCCAGGCTTCACATTAGAATCACCTGATGAGCTTTTGAAAAACCCCGAGACCAGGTCCCACCCCAACCCAGAGAGCCAGAATCCTGTCTGTGTGGTTAGTGAGTGCTCTGTGAGGTGAAGAGCTTCTGGGCGATTCTGATATGCAGTGTGAGCTGGGTACACTGCCTTACAGTTCAGACTTGGGAGTTCAGGAGCCCCAGAGGGTCCATGTCCAAGGATGGGAAACTGACAGACAGCTCCCTCCCCTCTGCCTCCCAGCTGCTGCTTAGACTACAGGAGACTGAATTCCAGAAGGCCACACCCCCAACTAAAGGGAAAAGGAAGTGAGGTTGCCAGGTGGTGGGGGCGGGGCAAGTAGGTGAAGAATAAGACAGAACTTGGTTAGGGGCGTAGAAAGGTTGTTCTGGGTTGGATAGTGTCCCCCTAAAATTCTTGTCCTCTCTGCTTCCCTGGTGGCTCAGCGGTAAATAATCCACCTGCAATGCAGGAGATGTGAGTTCAATCCCTAGATCAGGAAGATCTGCTGGAGAAGGAAACGGCAACCCACTCCAGTATTCTTGCCTGGAAAATTCCTTGGACAGGGGAGCCTCGTGGGCTACGTAGTCCACGGGGTTACAAAGAGTCGGATATAACTTAGTGACCGAACAACAACGCAGAAATCTCAGAACATGAACTTATTCGGAAAGAGAGTCATTGCAGATGTAACTAGTTAAGATGAGGCCATACCGGAGAAAGGGAGGCCCTAACACAACATGACTGCTGTCTTTACGATAAGAGGAAAGAGACACACAGGGCCGATGCCATGTGAAGAGGGGGGCAGAGACGAGTGAGGACGCAGCCATAGACCAAGGGGTGTCGAAGACTGTGGGCAACTGTCAAACGCTGGGAGGAGAGCCTGGAGCAGATCCTCCCTCAGACTCCGGAAGGAGCCGACCATGTCGACATCTTGATTTCAGACTTCTAGCCTCCAGAACTGTGGGAGAATGAGTGTCTGCTGTTTGAACCCAAGCTTTACTGAGTGTGTGATGCTGTTAAGGCAGCTCTAGGAAACAAGTACAGAGGCCGATGGCAGTAATTCCCTGCTGCAGACACTCATCCTGTGACACTTGTCACAGAGACCAAGGCCCCAGCCGCAGCCATACTGGGGGCACCTGGGCAGCAGCAGGGTGTGCCTGGCTCGGTGCCAAAGATTCTGCAAGGCAAGAAGGGGACACAGTGGGCTCTTTCTCCTGAAAAGCTGAGGGGACAGAGTGAGATATGACCTGTCCACGACGTTACTCTATGAAAGTAAGCTGAGAACAAATGAGTCAATCCAATCATTAACGCACTTACTCACCACCTATTTCTAGAGCCCTACTGTGTGCTGAGCTCCGGGAACATGAAGGTACAGAGCCCAGAGCCAGCCCTGCCCTGCACTCAGGGAGCTTGAACCCAAATGAGGAGTTTGGGTCCATAGGCACGGCTCTGATATTTGGTGACCAAAAGGGAGCAAAGAGGGCATCCTGGCTGGGGGCCACTGTGCTGCCACCAGGGCATTTTGCGGGGCTACTGCAGTCTCTCTGGGCTTTCCCAGTGGCTCAGTGGTTAAGAATTCACCTAGGAGCTGCAGGAGTAGCGTATTTGATCCCTGGGTTAGGAAGATCTCCTGGAGGAGGGCATGGCAACCCTGGACAGAGGAACCTGGTGGGCTACAGTCCATGGGGTTGCAGAGTGGGACACAGCTGAAGCGACTTAGCACGCACGCACACACATGGTCTCTCTGCCTGGACAGGGCCCAGGAAGGGCTGCAGAGGGGCATGTGCCTGTGAGGCTGTCGAGCTGGGCCCTGCTTTCTTCTGCAGAGTTTACTCCAGGGGTGAAGTGGCCCAGGACAAACTGCAACCACTGGTGGGATGCTGTAAGTGGTGAGACAGGCCTCGGCAGCCACCGCTAATTGAACAAATCCCCAAATCTTGGGAATATTTTCAGCCCATTTGCGCTTATCAAGTATCACATTGGAAACCCCAGGAACTCATGCAGGATCAGAACAGGGAGGATTTCACACACTTGGTCTGGTGCAGGGGGAGTGTCTTGGAATGGCAGCCTTGAAGCGGGCCTGGCCTCCCTGTTCTGGGTCACCCACATTCGTATGAGGCCCAGCTGCTCTCCGCACACATGGCCCCACATCCAAGGCCGCTCTCAGACTCTGCAGCTACAAATGTCTGTGCTTCTCTGGTTCTCTGGTTTCTCCTTCCCATTTGGGGGAGTCCTCAAAGCCAGGGATTCTGGCAGTCTAAGAAATACAAAGTTCAGGCCTGAGGCTATGGGTTTTTGAAGCTCCAGTTCATTTGGGCTAGAGGTGAACACTTTCCTCCTGAGAGCTTGGCAGGCAGGATCTGAAGCAAATTTCAAAGAACTATTGCTTTCCCCACAGCTTCTCCCGTGGGGCTGGGTAGTGCTTCTCTGGCAAGACTGACAACACACTGATAGGCACCCAGCTGGCCTGGAGGCTGGAGCAGTGGCCCGAGGCGAGACCTAGGTACCTGGGTTCCCTGCCGTCTCTTGTTTCTCAACAGCCACAATCATTAACTCCTTGAAGCCTTTTATGAAAAGTTCCCTGTTACCTGACACTTGAACATAATTAAAACAGAACGACCATTTGCGGTTCACTTTACCTTTTATGACCTCATGGATTTTTATAAGGACGTTCGTCCCCGAACACTTTCTTTTCAAAGGCTGTGTAGATATGCTGAGAGCCCTCAGAAAACGCTGAGAATGGGACCTTAATCTCCTTATGCTCATAAAGGAAAAGATGAAAGAAAAACAGGTTATAAAAGTAACACATGGTCACAGAGGGCACGTTGGAAGACACACAAAAGAATAAAAAATCCAATAGAAGCCACCCACAGTCCCACCCCTAGAGACCACGGTCAGTGTTCTGGAGAATTTATACCCGTCCCTGGTATGAAAACGTCTCGTCACATCTGCACCTTAAAAATAAAAATGGAAACAGACTAGCACAGCAGTTTATAGTTTTGTGAACGAGGCCCGAAAATTGCAGGTAAATTTGATATGCGTGTGTGCTCAGTTACTAAGTTGCTGCTTACCCTTTGTGACCCCATGGACTAGAGCCTGCCGGGCTCCTCTGTCCATGGAATTTTCCAGGCAAGAATACTGCAGTGGGTAGCCATTTCCTCCTCCAGGGGATCTTCCTGACCTAGGAATCGAACTTGCATCTCCTGCATTGGCAGGATTCTTTACCACTGAGCTACCTGGGAAGCCCCTAAATTTGATATAAGGATTAATAAAAAAAGGAATAAAATTAATTAATCCACAAGTAACTGGGGGTCTGCTTTGTCTAAAGTACTGTGGGGATTAGTGATGTCTGCAGCACAGGCCTGGCCCTGAGAAGGTGGAGGGAGAAGACAGGTGACACATGTGAGTCAGTTCAGTCACTCAGTCGTGTCTGAATCTTTGTGACTCTGTGGACTGTAGCATGCTAGGCTTCCCTGTCCGTCAGCACCTCCCAGCACTTGCTCAAATTCATGCCCTTTGAGTCAGTGATGCCATCCAAGCATCTCATCCTCTGCCATCCCCTTCTCCGTCTGCCTTCAGTCTTTCCCAGCATCAGGGTCTTTTCCAATAAGTCAGTTCTTGGCATCAGGTGGCCAAAGTATTGGAACTTCAGACACACAGAGAGGCTTTTGATATCTGGATGTTGAGCTTGTGGCAAAGCGCATTGTTGGGCTTTCAAAACGTTTTGCTGCGTAGAGCTGAGTGGTGCCCATCACCAAGGCTACTCATTATTCACTTACTCAATAATTATTTACCTTGTGTCTGCTGTGAGTCAGGGGTGAAAGGTGTTTAGGTTTTAGAGCGGGGAACCATTGTGATGAGAGTGACATTTAGGAGATTTATACGAGCAATGGCTTACCAGATGGATGGTGTGACGGTTAACTGTGTGTGTCACCTTGCCTAGGCCATAGTATCCGGATATTTGGTGAAACACCAGTCTACATGTTGCTGTGAAGGTAATTTATAGATGAGATCAACATTTCAGTCAGTAGACTTTGAATAGAGCAGATGACCTGCCACTGTGTGGGTGGGCCTTGTCAAATCCACTGAAGGCCTTAAGAGAAAAAAGACTGGGGTTCTATTGAAGAAGAGGAAATTCTGCCTCTGGACTGCTTTCTGACTTGAGATGCAACATCAGCTTTTCCCTGGGGACTGGCAAGATTTCAGAATTGCCAGCTGCGTGAACTGATTCCACACACACACACACACACACACACACACACACACATTTAGAGAGAGAGAGAGACAGAGAGGTACAGGTGTAGGCATTGTTGTTGTTCAGCCACTAAGTCGTGTCCAAGTCTTGGCAACTCCATGGACTGCAGCATACCAGACTCCCCTGTTCTCCACTAAATCCTGGAGTCTGCTAAAATTCGTGTCCATTGAGTCAATGATGCTACCTAACCATTTCATCTTCAGCTGTCCTCTTCTCTTTTTGCCTTCAATCTTTCCCAGGGTCTTTCCAATGAGTCAAATCTTTGCTAAAGTATTGGAGCTTCAGCTTCAGGATCAGTCCCTCCTGTGAATGCTAAAGGTTGATTTCCTTTAGGCTTGACTGGTTGGATCTCCTTGAAGTCCAAGGGACTCTCAAGAGTCTTCTCCAACACCACAGTTTAAAAGCATCAATTCTTCGGCACCCAGCCTACTTTTTGATCCAACTCTCACATCCGTACATGACTATGGGCAAAACCATAGCTTTGACTATATGGACCTTTGTCAGCAAAGTGATGTCGCTGCTTTTCAATATAGTTGTAGGTATATGTAACCATATAAAAGAATATTACATATACAGTTTGTTCTGTTTCTCTGGAGAACCCTAACTAATGCAGATGGGAATGGAGATAGGAGGAGGAGGACCAGTTCAGCCTGTCAGGATGCTGGGAACACAGCAAAAATGGATGTCTGTGTGCATATACATCCATGTGTGTGTCATTATGTCCATGTGCATGCCTACTTGGTTTGTGTGTATCTGGGTGTGTGTGCCTATGTGCATGTCTGTGTGTATCTGTTTGAGTATTTATGTCTGTGACTCTGTCTGGGAATCTGTGCTTGTGTGTATCTGCGTGAGGGTGTGTGTCTTTGTATTGTATGTCTGTGTGGGCCTGCTTGTGTACCTGCATCTCTCTGTATGTTTGTGTGCCTCTGTGGCTACCCACACAAATGTACAAGTGCCTGTGTCTGTTGGCGGGGGTGAGGGGGGTCTGTCATGGTATCCTAGAAAAGGACCTCTATTGTTGGACTTCTGGTTGGTTTCTGGTAGCAGCGGTGCAAGCTGGGTCTGGGAACCAGGCAGGAGGGTGGACTGGCAGGAAAGCAAGTCTCGAGGTGCATGTGCATGGCGTGGAAAATAGCAAGATGGCAGGAGGCTCAGGTGGGTTTGGGAACAGGATAACTGGAGGCCAAGGTGATTGCCGAGAGGTCTGGGTGAAAGGAGTGGTTCAGGGACATACACATCAATCTGCCTTGAGTCTGGAGTTTCCACCAGCCAGGGACAGTTTTTCGCTAGGACTAGGTAAGCTGGGGCAATAAGGGGCTGCACTGAGGGGATGGCAATGTAGAGGGAGGTCTGGAGGCTGGGCTGCACAGGAATGGTTAATTGGCTTGGGGACGACGGTAACTTCAGTTTAGATTTGCTGGACATCGCAGACATTGCAGAATAAGATTTTCAAAGGTGAGGACAGAGTAGTGACCAGTATCATACTCTAGAAGGGATAAGGAAAATAAAGACTGAGAAAAAGCCAGTGGGCTTGACAATTTGGTGACCTTGCAACCTCAGCGGAAGGGTCAGAGGCTGGTGTGCGGGAAAGAGGAAGTGGGTAAGCAGGGTAAGTGGGTAACATTTGTTGGACTCCACTATACTTGTGGAAATGAAAAGCACCAGGATAATAGCAAGAGTAGAGAGCAGAATTGAGTTATGGGAGCCTGGTGCATATTTGAATAAAGAATGAAACTCAGTCATCAAGATATTCACCCCTGATCCCATTAAGTACTTCCTCTGAGAGCTGGCAAACTGATATCCTTTAATCATGCCTTATATTTATAAAGGCCTTTCTCCAAAGAACTCCAAGTGCTCAATAAACATTAATTAATTCACTCTCGCAGCCCCCTTTAGGGAAAAATTGGTGGCAGCTATCATCATTCTGTTTACAGGCACAGACATCTTGGCCAAGATAAGAACCGTGCTGCCAACCAGGGTCACAAAGCTGGTCGGGGTGGGAGTTGTGTCTGGTTCCACCCCTTCCGCTGCTAGGCCATTCCTAAATCACCCACATCTTGCCAGGCCCCCCAAGTAGCTGGTGAAACTTGGCAATGAGACCAAGTACAGGGTTCAATGCTTCAGCAGGTGACTGGGGGATAATCCCAGAGGGATCCTAAGGGCCAGCCGGCTGCGGGGCTCAGGAAAAGGGTCTTTTGTTTGCTCAGTCCTAGACCACATGGGCCGGGGAAGGCAATGTCACCCTACCCCAGTACTCTTGCCTGGAAAATCCAATGGACAGAGTAGCCTGGTGGGCTGCAGTCCATGGGGTCGCTAACAGTCGGACAGACTGAGCGACTTCACTTTCACTTTTCTCTTTCATGCATTGGAGAAGCAAATGGCAACCCACTCCCGTGTTCTTGCCTGGAGAATCCCAGGGACGGGGAAGCCTGGTGGGCTGCCGTCTATGGGACCGCACAGAGTCGGACACGACTGAAGTGACTTAGCAGCAGCAGCAGCAGACCACATGGGCATTTAAGCAGCCTCCTCTGCTGAGTCCTTGAGGGTCCTGAGCAAATGCTGGGTCTGCTGCTGCTGCTAAGTCGCTTCAGTCGTGTCCGACTCTGTGCGGTCCCATAGACGGCAGCCCACCAGGCTTCCCCGTCCCTGGGATTCTCCAGGCAAGAACACGGGAGTGGGTTGCCATTTGCTTCTCCAATGCATGAAAGAGAAAAGTGAAAGTGAAGTCGCTCAGTCTGTCCGACTGTTAGCGACCCCATGGACTGCAGCCCACCAGGCTACTCTGTCCATTGGATTTTCCAGGCAAGAGTACTGGGGTAGGGTGACATTGCCTTCCCCGGCCCATGTGGTCTAGGACTGAGCAAACAAAAGACCCTTTTCCTGAGCCCCGCAGCCGGCTGGCCCTTAGGATCCCTCTGGGATTATCCCCCAGTCACCTGCTGAAGCATTGAACCCTGTACTTGGTCTCATTGCCAAGTTTCACCAGCTACTTGGGGGGCCTGGCAAGATGTGGGTGATTTAGGAATGGCCTAGCAGCGGAAGGGGTGGAACCAGACACAACTCCCACCCCGACCAGCTTTGTGACCCTGGTTGGCAGCACGGTTCTTATCTTGGCCAAGATGTCTGTGCCTGTAAACAGAATGATGATAGCTGCCACCAATTTTTCCCTAAAGGGGGCTGCGAGAGTGAATTAATTAATGTTTATTGAGCACTTGGAGTTCTTTGGAGAAAGGCCTTTATAAATATAAGGCATGATTAAAGGATATCAGTTTGCCAGCTCTCAGAGGAAGTACTTAATGGGATCAGGGGTGAATATCTTGATGACTGAGTTTCATTCTTTATTCAAATATGCACCAGGCTCCCATAACTCAATTCTGCTCTCTACTCTTGCTATTATCCTGGTGCTTTTCATTTCCACAAGTATAGTGGAGTCCAACAAATGTTACCCACTTACCCTGCTTACCCACTTCCTCTTTCCCGCACACCAGCCTCTGACCCTTCCGCTGAGGTTGCAAGGTCACCAAATTGTCAAGCCCACTGGCTTTTTCTCAGTCTTTATTTTCCTTATCCCTTCTAGAGTATGATACTGGTCACTACTCTGTCCTCACCTTTGAAAATCTTATTCTGCAATGTCTGCGATGTCCAGCAAATCTAAACTGAAGTTACCGTCGTCCCCAAGCCAATTAACCATTCCTGTGCAGCCCAGCCTCCAGACCTCCCTCTACATTGCCATCCCCTCAGTGCAGCCCCTTATTGCCCCAGCTTACCTAGTCCTAGCGAAAAACTGTCCCTGGCTGGTGGAAACTCCAGACTCAAGGCAGATTGATATGTATGTCCCTGAACCACTCCTTTCACCCAGACCTCTCGGCAATCACCTTGGCCTCCAGTTATCCTGTTCCCAAACCCACCTGAGCCTCCTGCCATCTTGCTATTTTCCACGCCATGCACATGCACCTCGAGACTTGCTTTCCTGCCAGTCCACCCTCCTGCCTGGTTCCCAGACCCAGCTTGCACCGCTGCTACCAGAAACCAACCAGAAGTCCAACAATAGAGGTCCTTTTCTAGGATACCATGACAGACCCCCCTCACCCCCGCCAACAGACACAGGCACTTGTACATTTGTGTGGGTAGCCACAGAGGCACACAAACATACAGAGAGATGCAGGTACACAAGCAGGCCCACACAGACATACAATACAAAGACACACACCCTCACGCAGATACACACAAGCACAGATTCCCAGACAGAGTCACAGACATAAATACTCAAACAGATACACACAGACATGCACATAGGCACACACACCCAGATACACACAAACCAAGTAGGCATGCACATGGACATAATGACACACACATGGATGTATATGCACACAGACATCCATTTTTGCTGTGTTCCCAGCATCCTGACAGGCTGAACTGGTCCTCCTCCTCCTATCTCCATTCCCATCTGCATTAGTTAGGGTTCTCCAGAGAAACAGAACAAACTGTATATGTAATATTCTTTTATATGGTTACATATACCTACAACTATATTGAAAAGCAGCGACATCACTTTGCTGACAAAGGTCCATATAGTCAAAGCTATGGTTTTGCCCATAGTCATGTACGGATGTGAGAGTTGGATCAAAAAGTAGGCTGGGTGCCGAAGAATTGATGCTTTTAAACTGTGGTGTTGGAGAAGACTCTTGAGAGTCCCTTGGACTTCAAGGAGATCCAACCAGTCAAGCCTAAAGGAAATCAACCTTTAGCATTCACAGGAGGGACTGATCCTGAAGCTGAAGCTCCAATACTTTAGCAAAGATTTGACTCATTGGAAAGACCCTGGGAAAGATTGAAGGCAAAAAGAGAAGAGGACAGCTGAAGATGAAATGGTTAGGTAGCATCATTGACTCAATGGACACGAATTTTAGCAGANATTTCCTTCTCCAATGCATGAAAGTAAAAAGTGAAAGGGAAGTCGCTCAGTCATGTCCGACCCTTAGCAGCCCCATGGACTGCAGCCCACCAGGCTCTTCGATCTGTAGGATTTTCCAGGCTGGGTCTAGGCAACAACAAAATCGCCAAACTCAAGAAAGCATGCCGTTGTTCCACTTTTTAAAAAAATTTTTTTTTTTGTGGGTTCCCTCACACAAGAAATTCTCTAGTGCCCTCAAGTAGAGAAATACTCCCAAACCTTATGCTCGGGGCTGTGCAAGATCCAACCATTTGCTCAGAAGCAAAAAGATCTCTAAATGCAAAGCATAGTCAAGGGCAGCACACTGAGAAGGTGATTTGGTTTCTTCCACTGAGTGAGGAGCTTGGGTTTTATCAGGACAAGAAAGGAAGAGGATCCTAAGATCCCAGTGGTGCAGGTGGTCTGCAAAGCCCCCCAGCTGCAGCCCCAGGGAGTATAGATGTGGGAACCACTGCCTTAACGTCATGCTGCGTTCCTGGGGTTGGGCCTGCCCACGTCTGCTGAGCCCTGGGAGCTGGTGATACTCAGGCTCTTACCTAACGAGGACTGCTCTTGTGGGAGCAGCTAAGCAGTTCACATTCCCAGTCTAGTGTTTATCCACTTGGATGGACCTGGAAAATTCAAGGGGGCACCGGTTTGTTGGCCTGAAGCCAGGGTTTAATTAAGCCAAAAATCTCCTGTGATTCCACCAAGGGGCTGAACCCCATGAGGCTAGGCAAAGGGAGAAGTAACCCAAAGAGCATTGGATCAGCTTCTTTTGAGTTTTCCTGTCAACCCATTGTTTGTGGAGGCCTTGCTCATTAGTGGGAATAATCCCTTCAAAGTCACAGAGCAGTGAACAGAAAACTGGAGGACCAGCCCTGCACAGGATCAGCTAAACTGTGGTGCCTACTATAACATGTAGGTGGTTTCTGCTGCAGGCCATGGAACATGGGTATGCGTGAGGAAAGAGAGGATGAATTAGCATCCTAACACTTTCATTTTGCAGTTTCTGTTGCAGAATTCTTGGTGTCTGATCAGAAATTACCAAAACCATGTCTTGTTCATTGCCATCGTTTAGTCCCGAAGTCATGTCTGACTCTTGCGACCCCATGGACTGTGGCCTCCAGGCTCCTCTGTCCGTGGGACTCTCCAGGCAAGAATACTGCAGTGGGTTGCCATTCCCTTCTCCAGGGGATCTTCCTGACCCAGGTATTGAATCCAGGTTTCCTACATTGCAGGCAGATTCTTTACTGACCGAGCTACAAGGGAAGACCACGTCTTGTTCAGGAAATGGCTATTTGAATTGAGAGACCCAGAAGGTCCAGCCAGCCTGAAGGGCAGAGGCCTGGGACCCACAGTTGAGGCCTCATCTCTGGGGGACCAGCAGACTCTTGTAAAGAGGGTGGTATGAAGGGCTTCTGAATGCAGGGAAGACCTGGGATTTTCAGGGAGTTCCTGTCTTCTTTTTCTTGTCCCCATCCCTCTTTCATAGCCTTGAAACAGAGAAAGTCCAGCCTTTTACCATAAGGGTGAAGTGGGCCAACAGCGGAATGGGCAGTCATGGTGCAGACCCACCCCACGGACTGGGTGGACAAAGGTGAGAATGGCCTTTCTTGACGTAACTTGACACTGCACAGATAAAAGTCATGGGTGCAGGGTGAACCTTGGCGGGGCTGATCAGGTGGAAGGTTGTGGTAGGAGAACTAAAGTCTTCTCTTTCTTGGACTGTATTTTTTCTTTTTTTTCATTTGAAGAGAGTAAAGGGTGAGTTCTCACCCTTTGAAGATCGTGGCAGCAGACGGCCTGAGTCTGTACCCTGGAAAGCTGGTTCCACTCCATTAGGGAGCCTACAAGCCCCATGCTTCTTCTTCTGGGAGAACCGAGGCCAGCAGGCTTCCCAAAGTGGGCGAGACCACGCCTCTGCCTTATGGTGCCTCCTTTCTGCTGCAGCTGGGGAAATTATGAAATTAGTTATGTTCTATAATATTAGAACAGACTGGCATCTAGTAAGGTCTAGATGTTAGTCCCATAGTCATCTTTCTCAGCCTGGCGTTTCAGTTGGATGTAGGGATTTGCCCACACGGACACAGCTCCTGGCAGCCTCCCCCTGTTCTCAGAGTGTGGGAATCGGGCACTGGCCGGCATCCGAGGGTCAGCGCTACGGCGGGTTACAACGCAGAAGCCGAGGGAGCGGCCGGCGCAGAAAAGGCGCTGGAGATGAAAGCTGCCGTGTTTGGCTTTCCAAAGTGCCTCTGTGTTCCTCAAGGCCTGCAGCTTCCTCTGCCCTGCTGGTTTTTTTTTTTTTTCTTCCCAGTTCCTCTCAGTGATATCTTAAGAGGCAAACTTCCAGCACTAACAGGAGGTCTTTTGTTCTCCTTTTCTCTTAGTGGACTTTAACCCAGTTACGACAGATGAGTCACTGTAAAAACAAACAAATAATAATACTCCATTTTCTTCAAGGCTCTTCCAGGCCTGCTGTCAGCAAAGGGGGAACTTGACACTGCACTGGGGCCTGTGGGGCTTCTGCCCTCCCCGACCTTCTGGAGGCATAGCCCAGGAGAACCTTCCAGAACACTCTGGAGCCCAACACTGTGGAGCTGTTCAGTGAGGCTCTGGCTTGTTTAGAATTTCATCTGATTTGGGGTGGCCCAGGGGCTCTGAGGAATTCTGGTCTCAGCACGATCCTGGCTGGGATTTATGCTCTGGCATCCATCACAAACTCAATTCTGGACTTGCTTCCCCTTACATGTTAGTTTCTCTATATGTGATATTTTTATATGTATTAGACACTCAGGGATTTTTATCAGGAGGGGCTTTGCAGTAGGCTATCTTCTGCTCTATTGAGAGATTCCAGGGCATGCTCAGTACACAAGTGCAGCCTGCATCCGTTCAATAAAAGTTTACCAGGCACTCCGGTAGACACCAGAGATGGTACCCTCAGGGAATGTTAGTGGCTTAGTTGTGTCCAACTCTTTGTGACTCCATGGACTATAGTCAGACAGGCTCCTCTGTCCATGGATTCTCCAGGTAAGAATACTGGAGTGGGTAGCCGTTCCCTTCTCCAGGGGATCTCCCTGACCTAGAGATTGAACCTGAGTCTCTTGCATTGCAGGCAGATTTCTTTACCAGCTGAGCCACTATGGAAGACAGACATGTAAATAAATGAATGCAGTGACTTCTGCTAAAGGTAAGAGGGCACGTGTGCCAAGGGTGGGGTGGGGTAAGTAGAGGGATGATCATTTGCTCTGGGAATATTGAGAAAGTTGTCTGAGAGGAGATGGCATTTGAACCGAGTCTTGAGTCCTGAGTGCGTGTTCATCAGATGCTCAGGGGAGAAGGGGGCAGATGTGACAGGCGGAGGGAGGGAGGGGTATAAGCATGGGACTGAGACTCATGGTGAATTGGACCTGCCCTCGTACAAGCCCTTTCTAATCTTTGTCCAGGCATATTTGCCTGTTGCTTCAGTAGAGTTGAACCCTCCCTTTCCTGAGAAGGAGCTGTCCCGGGATGGATATGCCACTGGCTTCAGGACCCTGGTCTGAAGTGTCTTCTGGCTGCATTAAACATGATGGCTTGCTTTGGGTCACCAGCCCCTTGGGCAGGCTCACTGCCAAAGAGCAGCCATGGCTTCTGTTGGTGGAGGTGTACATGTTCTTCAGAAAGCTGTCACCCACTGTCACAGCCACCGTGTCCCGCTCCCTGGAGCTCAGATGCATAGTGAAACACAAGCATGTCTACAATGAAAACATCAGTTCAACTGCTCGGAAAATTTCTGCTCATTTTCAACCCCAACTTACAAGTCTGCTTGATTGTAAAGAGCCCCGGGAGCCACAGGTAGAGTGGGCCACCCTCGTCATTGTGCCCTGGGGCTTGTCCGTCTTACTTTGCTTTAGGCATTAATCATGTTGCTGTTTGACGCTTTGTGACCGCATGGACTGCAGCACATTAGACTTCCCTGTTCTTCCCTATCTCCCAGAGTTTGCTCAGGTTCACGTCCATTGAGTCAATGCTGCAAATCTAACCACCTCATCCTCTGCCGCCCTTTCCTCCTTTTGTAATTTCCCCATCTCCCTGATTGCCCTCCTCTTGTGCTATGAGCTCAGGGCATGTAGGTAATGCATGATATTTGGTTCATGTACATACAAGATGGTCAATGAATGTTTGTTAAACAGACACAGGAATGAATGAATGAGGTTTGGGTGGGTCTGTTTTGCATCATCTGACAATGATATCAACGGAAAGCTTCACATTCATCAGCTTTGATGAGACGGTAGGGCCTCAGGATTTCCTACTGATAGCACTAGTTTGTGCACAAGTAGATCTCTCTTCCCCAGGAGCTACTTACACTGGAGAATTTAGATTTAAAAATCACATGGAGCCTGCTATGGCACTCTCAGGGGCAAAGGGGATCCTCCTCTATTTTTCCAAGCTGACTTCCTCACTTCAGCAAATCCCGGAACTGAACAGTGAGGCTCTTCTGTTGAATCTGTTCTGTTTGGGCCCCCTGAAATTCCGTACTTTGTATTTCTGTGTCTCCCCATCTTGTAATCTGGCAGGGATAAGACAGACTTCCCACCATCAGGGTTGGTCTAGGTCCACCTCCTTTTATTTATTTATATATCTTTTAAGAAGTCTTACGGAGGGCCAGGGCAGTGGAAGCCTTATTCAGTAGAGAAAGTGCTCCTCCGCTGGGCCTTCCTTCCATGGTCTCTATTCTGCCATCTTCAGATGTCCCCAGGCAGTCAAGAGCAGATGACATGAAATGGTTTCAGTGCTGAGGCGGAGTGGGTGTGGACACAGCCCGGCCTAGCCTCAGCTTATTTCTCCGCTTTGAGAGAACTCAGGCCCCTGCCTCAGACTTCGTCTCTTGGGGTTGGATTATAGTTTTCAAAGAATAAATAAAAAATTCCAGGAACAAGCTCAGTCTCCATGACAGTAGCCGGCTAATTACTTCTGAGAAAATGGAAACCTTGGTCTCCTGATGTGCGCGGTGACAGGCACAAGAGGAATTTTCCAATACAATAGGGATGAACTTTCCAAGGACAGGCTGACTGAGAAAAGCCATTCTCTGGCTGCACCCGCAGGGGGATGTGGCAGCGCCGGGGTGGCAGACGGAGCTGGAGGGGGAATGGTGGCCTGGGGGGCAAGCGTTCTCCACTTCCGGTGACATCTGCCTCTGGCGTGAACGGAGCCTCCAGGGCAGCTGGGCACTTGTAGTGCTGATCTGCGGTGAGGAGGGCGAGCGTCCGGCCCGTTTAGTTTAGATGAGGAGCCCCTAAAAGCTGTACGGCGCTAGCTGCTCAGTCGTCTCTGACTCTTTGTGACCCACCCCCCCGGACTGTAGCCCACCAGGCTCCTCTGTCCACGGGATTCTCCAGGCAAGAATACTGGAACTGGTTGCCCTTTCCTTCTCCAGGGGATCTTCCCAACCCAGGGGTCAAACCCAGGTCTCCTGCCTTGCAGGCAGACTCTTTACCGTCTGAGCCACCAGGGGAAACCAAATGTGTGGCAGAACTGGCACGCACGAAGGTCTGTCTCTCTTCAGCAGTAGACTTCTCCACATCAGCTGTCCCCTCCTGAGAACTCACTTCTCACCCCCTTCCTCCACTCTGTGTGAGTGGGCACTCCCTCCTCTGTGTGAGTCCCTCTCCAAGAACTAGACACACCAAGCCAGATTGTCTCAGCCCCTCAGTTTTGTTCTCCCCATTTCCCTTCCTCATCCTTCCATGAAAGAAGCAGGGGTCACGGCTCTTCCAGCTCCTTCCCATGTCACTGTGACAGCAGGTTTTTAAAACTCTGAGGGATGGGATGCTGTAAAAAGGGCTGGGAAAAGAGATGATTCACTCTCACGTTTGAAAACCCATGGAGCAGCTGTTGAGGTTTGTAATTGTCCTCTGTAAGCCCCTGTATACATATTAAAAGATCCCTTGGAGAAGCTCATTCCTGATTAGGAAAAAAAAAAAAAAAGATTTGGGTACAATTAATTCCCAGTGTCAGATGGAAATGAAATCTTTCCAAAGCTGTTGCTGTCATTACTGTCAGTGACTAATTCACCTTGGCGTTGTTGTTCAGGACATCAGCTGCTCCGGGCCCCCTGCTCCATCAGGGTCTGTGGTGGGAAAGGCTAAGGCATCTGAATCTCCAAAATCAAATGGAGAATAGACATGGGATAAGAAACAGGAAACACATCTGTGGATCCCTGAGATAATAATTTTTTAAATACAATTCTTTCCCCCCTGATTTGGAATAATATGTATTCATGGGAAAAAATTTGAAGAACAGACACAAATCCAAGAAAGAAAATAAAAGTCAAGCCAAATCTTAATACCCAGAGACAGCACTGTTAACATTTTTGTATGTATTCTTCCAGTTAAAAAATGTACACAATTTTTTTTCTTGCACAACTGCTACATTCTATGCATACTGCCTTATAATCCATTTTTTCCTTAATGATATGTTGTGAACATTTTCCCATGAGATTAAGCCTGCTTCTAGCCCATCATTCTATCAACTGTCTTCCATCATACAGATGGTCATTCAAGTAATACCTCGTGGGTGAATATTTAGGTTGTGCCTAATATTTTCTGCTATTGTAGATAAGAGTTTGTATCCACTCGCGAGACTAACTCAGGCTGCCTCATTGTCCTAGACGTGTATCACTTAGCTTTTCCTCAGCAGCCATCAGTCATTTGTGGGCCAGACAGACTCCGCCTCGTGACTTCTCAACTCTTGCGCAGAAAACAAGGACAGGCAATCTACTCAAGACTGCGCAGCCCTGAGACTTCCCTCCATGCCACTGAAACACCCACCAATATGAAAAGATAGCTGTGCTCAACTTACTTCTTCACAGATGCGTTGTTTCAGACAAAACGGGCACCCTTAACTGGCTCCCCTTTGACTTGATCGTCTTTTTGACGGGAGAGGGAAGGTGACTTTAATAGCTGTGCAAGCCTGTAATTAGCGGGCAGGGCAGTGAAGGCAACTGGGAACATGCGTTCCGGACTGAACCGTCCATCATTTGGAACCGTCGTCTATGTTTCGTATTTTCAGTGTTGCTGTTCTGCTCCATTAGAGGAGGTCACCGTGAGGGACTGGCACAGAGACCCAGGGCTCCCCGCGTGCCAAGGAGCTTATACTGTTCTTGGCCTGGCCAGAGGACAGCACTGAGCGGACTCCCAGCTGAGAATCTGGGGCAAAATCTAGGTCACTGGTTCCCAGTTCAGCTCAGCTTCGAGAAGCTCAAGCTGTCACGTCGGGGTATGCCTTAGACACATCTGGTCTTCATGTCGCTGGTACTTCAGGCCAGAGGAAGCCAGAGGGGAAATGGGCTCAGAGGTGGAGAGGCAGGTGCTGCAGGCCTGACAGCTGGGTCTGAGTAGGAGGGGTCAGTGGTCACTTCCCACACCGTCACCCCCTTCTCATCCCAACGGCCCCACGCACATCTTCAGTGGCCTTCAAATGACGAGAAGGAAGCAATTCTCATTTCAAGACAAATTATAAGACCCTCTTGCTATTCTCTGAGGTCCTGAGACTTCCAGAAGAGGCCTCCAGGGGAAGACTCCAGGGCAAGAGAATGAGTTCAAGGGGAATGTCATGGGAACCCACAAGATGGTTGAAATGTGCAAAGAAGTATGAGAAATTAAAAGTAGGTGGGGCAAAAGGCTCACATGTGCATGCGTATGCACGCTCACACTGGCTCACTCACAGTTTAACGGGGCTTTGAGAGGAAATTGTAGCCTCCAGTGCATAGAAAAAGTCCTGGAGCCAGTTCTCTAAAGAGTGGGAGTGGGGAGCTGGGCCAGTCACAAGATTCCCCTTAGGCTGCATGTCTGTCCCACCTCCAAAAGGCCATCCTTGCTCCTCAGCTGCTCCCCTCTGTCACCAGACGCCCCTGCCCTGTCTGACAGTCCCACGTCCACAAAGCACCCCAGCAAGCCGTTCCTTTCCCAAGCTGCTGAGGGGTCTTCTGGGGATTGGAAAGGATTGTTTCTGGGCCGTTCCAGCCCTGGCTGATGAGCTCAGCTGTCTCCTCTTCTAGGAAAGCAGGCAGGGCTTCTAGGAAGGATTTACTGCAACAGAATATGGCTGATGTCCACCACCTCCCCCAGTCACCCCCGCCTTTCTTCCAAGCCAGAGGCTGAGGTTGGGGGGAGTTTATAGAGAGGATGCTGGGAATAGATCAATAAGCCTGTCCTGAGTGACAGAGAAACTGCAAAGCCAGCAGGAACCTCTCTTCACGCCCAGAATCGGACATCAGTGGCGACACTGTAAATGCCAGCCCAGAGAAACGTGCTGCTTCCACGCAGCCCGGGGGCCAGGCTCTTGCATCTTGGCCTCTGGTGATTAAGGGAGAGCCCAATGCCGTTTGTCAGCCTGTTCCACCAAGGTTGTGAAGTCCCTCTGTATCCCATCACAGTTCATCTCTCCCTCTCTTTGAAGACTCCAGGGACAGGCTCTAACTGGTTCCTTTTACAGTTTTTTTTCTCTCTATTGCTAACACAACTTGGCCCCTACCTGGAGCCTCTGCCTGCCTCAGCCTCAAGGATCCAACGTGATCACAGGCTGATGGGAGCCTGAGAGCCACAATGGGCCAGGCCCTGTTCTAAGGATGTCTCCTGTATTAACTCACTGAGTTCTCACAACAGCTCTATGAGATGGGCATTGCTATTATCCTCATTGTGCAAATGAGAATACTGAGTCCCAGAAAGATTCATGAAATTGCCCCAGGTCATACCACTGAAGAGTAGAACAGTGAGGAATTAAACCTGGAAGCTGGGTTCTGGAGTCCTGTTCTTAAGGCCCCATTGCAGGCAGAATCAAATGGGCCTAGTTCTATCTGTTAAACTGCTAGTCCAGATGTGACCTGAGGCCTCAATCTGACCACAGGATTCTGTCTTGCTCCTGCGCTTGGGTCTCTGCTTTGGAGACCTCCTGGTATGCCCATCTCTCTAGGATATCTTAGGATGCCCTGTTGTAACCATGCTCCATTTCAAGTTCCAAATCCCAACCCAAGCTTACTCTGCTGGTTATGCCATGGACTGTGCTGATACTCAGAGGATAAGATTGGTGTCTTATTCAACTCTGGGTCCCACGCAGAGCCCCCTGGTGCAGTGTTTAACACACAAGAGGTGTTCAATTTATATTTGTGGAAGGAAATCAGTATAGAAATGCTTTGTGCCTCAGTGTCCCCATCTGTACAATGAGATAATAGCAAATAGAGTTTTGTGACAATGAATCTATATAAAGCACATAAAACAGAATCTGGTATGTGACAAGTATACTGCAAATGTGAAAGTGTTAGCTGCTCAGCCATGTCCAACTCTTTGCAACCCCATGGACTGTAGCCCGTGAGGCTTCTCTGTTCGTGGAATTCCCCAGGCAAGAATACTGGGGTGGGTTGCCATTCTCTTCTCCAGGGCATCTTCCCAACTGAGGGACTGAACCTGAGTCTCCTGCATTGAAGGTGGATTCTTTACCACTGAGCCACCAGGGGAGCCCATTCTGTAAATGTAGGTAGTTGCTATTATCCATGGAGATATTGTCACTCCTCTGTGCAGGTGGATGAGCAGCCTGGTGAAGCCTGTGGGCTCTGGGTCAGGAGCTGGGAGTCTAATCCTGGCTCTGCCACTTCTCAGATCCATGATCATTGGTAATTGACCTAACTCTTCAGTACTTGTTTTTCTCATTTGAAAAATGACATAACAGTACTTGTACCCCATAGGTACCTCACAGAATTAAATGACATAAATATATGCTAAATGCTTGGCATAGAGAAAGATCTCCCCGAATGACAGCCAAAAAATTATTAGTATTACTACCGTGGTTCTTTGAAAACTGGGGTGCATATATTTGAAGCACTAGGGCCATTTAGCACTAGCACAAGGCTCTCTCCTTGCAACAGAGACCTACCTTGGATATTCCAGAAAGACCTGCTTGCTCCTCTCTCCCTTCCCTTGAACACCCCATCCTTACTGCATCATTACCCCATCTCCCTCTTCATCAGTGAATATGTGTGACAGGGAAGCAAACGGCAGAGGGCATCCACAGGACCCTGCTGTAAGCACGTGGCTGCCGTTCTGCATGCCCAGCTCACCAGAGCTGGTATGGGGGAGCATCACCCCTCACGCCTGCTTCCAGGGCTTCCTCCTTCCGCCTCTCCCCGCAGCCCTCACGTGTGTGTCACCCTGTTATTGAAGCCCTAGCTCACCCCTCTGTGGCTGACTTCCCTGAGCAGCCTCCCTTAATCCACTGTGGGGAGGGTGTCACGACTCAGCCTCCAAAACATGAAGAAATATGAACCAGGGTTTTAACTTGTGTCAATAGGAAGGCGAGAAGAGAATGGCGATGCATGTAATGTATACGGTGACAGGACCACAATGGAAAGAGGAGGGGGTGCTGGCTGGCTGGCTCTTCTCAAGTGGGGTAGTCACCAAGTAAGGACTTCTTGAGGCTGAGCTAAGGCCCCTGTCATTGTCCTTCTGAAAAGGCCCTTCATGTAAGGGCGTTGAAGATGGGACATCCTGATGACTCTCCCTCCCCCATGGTCAGCGGAAGATGGCTCACGAGAGCCCGTGGTCCTTGATGGTTAGCTCAGCTCTAAACATGTCCTGAGAGGTGAGTCAGTATCATCAGACACTCAGGTAGAAAGGCTGCAGGGACCTGGAGGAATTAAGGTTGGATGCACTTCTTTGGGCCTCCCCAGGTAGCTCAATGGTAAAGAATCTGCCTGCAATGAGGCAGACCTGGGTTCAACCCCTGGGTCAGGAAGATCCCCTGGAGGACTGCATGGTAACCCACTCTAGTATTCTTGCCTGGAGAATCCCATGGACAGAGGAGCCTGGCGGGCTACAGTCCATGGGGTCGCATAGAGTCAGATACGACTGGAGCAACTGAGAATGCACCCAGGCACTTCTTAGGCAATGGGCAACCAGGTGAGGCAGCAGGTGGTGTCAACATTCAGCAGTCCGGGTAGATCTGTCCACACCCGCGGTGGGAGCCCAGAGGAGGAATCCAGCTCTGTGCCTGTCTTGGGAGGTGATCAAGGGTTCAGAGCCCCAGGGGCCTTCGACACAGACCAGCCTTTGGTGGAGCACCTGCAGTCTCCAGGCTTTCTTTGCTCTGGGAACCAGGCTCAAGACAAGTGACCCCAAGCCCTATAGGGCCAGTGGGTGGGAACACCCTGCCACGGTGGCAAGCCAGGTGGAATTATAAGTATTGATGTGAAAAGTGGCCAGACTGGTTTCAAGCTTGTCACGTACCCATGGAAAACTGGCTCCATTTTTTAAGAGCTGTCACTTTGGCCCCACCTGAGCCTGGGAAGACCGGCTGGCCAGGCAGTTTGACAAGATACGGGTAACTGTATTCTCAGCCTTCCCTCCATCAGGCGGCGAAACCTTCCCAGACCCACAGAGCTGGACAGACACGCGGCTCTTCACGTCTCACTGGAGGGACAGGCCAGAGCCCAAGGCCAGCAGAAGCTTTCAGAATCAGCAGTTGGGAAGACACGCTAATCAGCTGCCCTGGGGTGACCCGTGTGGGGACACAGAGGGGATAAATGTGAGGTGCTGGTGGAGGCAGGGAGGGAAGTTTTGAACTGGGGCTCAGTCTGAAGCGAAAATAAATGTCAGTGCAACGTTGACAAATGCCCACCGGGAGCCCAGATCCGCCTGCCTATGGAGTGTGTGTGTGTGCGTGGGTGGGTGTGTGTGTGTGTGT
>SJYX01020954.1:330840-351033 GCA_006410675.1 Oreotragus oreotragus
GGGGGGAGAGGGAGGGAGAGCCATCCCCAGGTTAGGAGGGGCCTGCGGCAGTCACGGGGGCAGGGACGTGACAGCAGTTTTGAGAGTGTATTGATTTCAAGCTTTAAACTCGTTGGGGTCGCCTGGTGAGCCACAAGTCTCAACTTCTGTGTGAAAGAAAGACATATGATGGTAGGGGAGGGAAGGGTCAGTTGCTGACCTGTACAGGAGCCAGGAGGCTGGCCTTGCTGTTTGCAAATGGAGGCCACTTTCTTATTCGTGATTTTTGCCAACTGTCTGAGGCCTGCCTCTTCTAACAACCCACAAAAAGGGCAGCTAACATGTACTGACCATATATATCCCTCTCTGGACCATGTTCTTTATCAGTATCACCTCATTTAATCCCTCAGCCATCCCATCATCCCTGGAATGGGTAAAGACTTGTCTGGCATCTTCAGGGCATTTTTTTGACTTAATATTTTCATCTTAGGAGGAAACTGAGGCTTAGAAAGGTTAAATGACTCATCCAGGTCATCAGCCAGCACATTCCAGGGAACACCTGGGGATTGTCCTTCTCTCTTCTCCCTGAAACTAAAGTGAAAAGTAACTTCAGCCAAGCATTACTGGGGAAGCAGTTCTGTGAGCCCAGCATTCAGGAAGACCTCGAGCTCCCTGTAGACCCCATTACATTATCCTGGGAAAGTGGGAGGCAATACTGCTACAGAAACATCGAGACGGGACATAGGGGAGTGGGTCAGCACCCTGAGCCCCTCAACCATGTGGGAATCCTATAGTGTCTCAAGGAAACGCAGAGATGATAAAAGAAATGGAATCCAGACTCTGTACTACTTGCTCGTGGGAAATGGTCGAAGTGCTGTTCCATTGCCAAAGTCAGAGGTGGTGTCATCTCTTCCTAGAAGCCCTGGCTCTCAGCCTGGCCCTGCCTGGCCACATACTCCAGCTCCTTCACCCACAGCATCTATCCCACCACGAGGACACTCGTCCTAATTTCACTTATGGGGAAACTGGAGATGAAAGGCTATGACTATTGGCTTCAGGATTCATGACTGGAGGTCTATAGATCCTCTCCAGAAAATGCAAAAGTGAAATAATAGCAAGAGGTCTGGCTGAAGCCCCACCTCCTGGGTAGCTGGCTTGGGGAAGCCAAGGATATTATTATTGTTCTCTGAGCAAGCAGTTCTGTGCTGCTACCATTTACCAGGGGCTTCCCTGGTGGGGCTCAGTGGTAAAGAACCCGCCTGCCAATGCAGGAGACATGGGTTTGATCCCTGAGTCAGGAAGATCCCCTGGAGAAGGAAATGGCAACCCACTCCAGTATTCTTGCCTGGAAATTCCATGGACAGAGGAGCCTGGAGGGCTACAGTCCCTGGGGTCACAAAGAGTTGAGCGCGACTGAGTGACTAAACAGCGACCAACAGTTTACTAGGGCTGGAGCCTACTGGTGCCAAGCCCCATGTCACGTCAGTCAAACCTTTGTGATAGACTACAGCATTTCTGCTTTCAAGTGAGGAAACGGAAGCGCAGAGAGAGGGCTTCACTTACCTAATGGTGACACCGTTACTGACTAGCAGATCTGGGCTGGAATCCGTGGGGTCAGACACAGAAGCTCCCTGTGTCCCTTCCCGTGCGCCAGTGTGTCTCAGACTCAAGTGTGCCTTGGATCCGCTGGCCATCTTGTTAAAACGTATTTCCTGATTCAGCAGGGGCCTGAGATTCTGCCTTTGTAGCCAGCTCCGGCTGATGGCCATGCTGCAGGCCCCTGGACCACACGTGAGGAGCGAGGGTTTTCATCCCCCTGCCTTCTTTAATCCATACTTATCTGTGCCCTTGGGGCTGGTGCGTCCCAGCCTCTTTGATACAACTCTGCCACCAGAATGCACCCGAAAACCACCCAGTTAGCTACGCTTAGTTACTGTTAATCATCTCACTCCTCCTTGCTCCTTGGGTGACTGCTGAAAACCTAACATCATCTCTGGGTGAGGAAGACTGGCAGGGTCTGCTTGAGAGAGGCACAGAGGGGATGGTGGCAGGGAACAGTCACTCCCCAGGGCCAGGATAAGACTTTGATATGATCCTGTATCTCAGGGGAAATCGATGTGATGATATCTCCCCCGGTTGATCTCTCCCACGAGCTGACAGGAATTTCCTGCTCAGACCAGCAGAGGAACTCGGGGTTGCTCGTCCAGGGCCAATCTTGGTGGGAAAAAGAACACAAGCAAGAAGGCAGAAGCGGATTTTGTCTGAGCTGCATGCCTCGGGTTCCTGGTTCTGCTCCATTTGTAGCCAGGAGGACCTTCTCTGGGTTTTTCACCCCAGCCTCCAGGGCTGGCTCTGAGTACAGACCTTTCAGGAGGGCTGGGGTGACCTGCATTCCACAGAAAGGAGGGGCTGGGAGAGGCTGGGGCTCAGGTCTGCTCAGGAGCACAAAGACAGGCTAGAAAGACAACCCAGAAATCCCAGGCCCTGCAGTCCATCTGCCGACAACTCTCCTTTCAACAGGCATTACCGAGGGCCTCCTACACACAGGTGCTTGGCTGGCACAGGCGTGTGGCAGAGACCAGGGGTCCCTGCCTGTAGCCCCATGGAGCCCACAGCTAGAGGGAGCTGATCTTTAAGTAGAGAAATGGAGTTGCACGGAGAAAATGCTGTGTCTGCGATGCTGGGGGTACAGGTTCTGGGTCTACATTCCCTCCCTGGCTGTGTTGATCACCCAGCCCAGCTCTCTTCTCTCCAAGGTGAGACGGCCACCTCTTTGGGTAGACTTGCCCACTCTCACACTGACTTGCAAATACGGATCTCCCTTTCTTCCCTGGCCAGCCTCCCTGACACCACCCTTTTAGAACCCACTGGACATCTTGGTGAAAACCAGAGACACACATGGGCTTGTGCTTCCACGGGCATCTGGAATTTGTCAGCACAATGACTGGCCAGGTCATTCCTTGGGAACTCTGCAAATGTTTGCCCTGATCAAGAATAAATGTATGTGCGGAGGGGAAAGGTCAGGTCAGACAGGGAGGAGACGAGAGTTAAGGCTGGTTGTGCAAAGCGGAGGAGGGACTGAAACTGAGGTGGTGCTGCTGCAGCCTGGTTATCCCAAACTCATTACCACCCAGCCTCCAACTGCCCCCTGGGGTCAATCATCACCCTTGGAGCAGGAAGACTGAGGCTCTGTCTCTCCACATTGGACTTCAATCTCCCCCATAATTCTCTTCTCTTTTCCAGCCTAGGAGGTGCAGGCTGAGGGGAGGGGGTTTGGAGGAAGGCTGATCACAGCAGATTCACTATTCAAGGAAAGGCATCATGCACTGAGGACGCTTTGCAGGGAGTGAGGGGATCTGCCGCAGATGGGCCGTTGTCTTGGAGACGCTAATGAAAAGCAGGCCTCGGAGAGGTCCCAGAACCCCCGTGGGCTGAGTTATCTCCCCCTTCTGCTGCGCCCCTTGCTTCCCCAACACCAGCCTCAGATCAAACTCCCAGAATATTTATAAAACCTCTTCCAGAAACGGAGAAATCTAGCCACCCAGCCAGGCGTCTGCCCACGGCCTTCCGGAGATGCTTGGGCGTCACTCTCTGACGACGCGGCTCATTATTCTATCTTTCTTCCTTGCAGTGAGCAGGGCAACCAGAGCAGAAGGGAGAAAAGAAAAACGCTTGCTTCACCCTATTCTGGCTGGTTTTGAATGGGGTGATTGGCTTGGAGTTTAGGGGTCTTATTTTGGGCAGGTCATCCTGGCCCAGCCCCGAATCTTCTGCCCCCAGTCTGTTCTTCCCTTGCTCCCTGCCCTCCGTGACAGCCGGGCCCCTCCACTCAGGCCCTCCTTGGCTGTGTACTCAGTGCCCATTCTGCCTGTGGCCCACCAGCCTCTTGCCTTCTCGTCTGTCCTGCGAAAGTTAGAAGAGAGCCTTGCTAAGATGCTCTCAGGTCTTCCAAAATGAAAATGCAAGGGATTATGGGGATTGGCAGCAGGAGAAGCTGGCCTTTTGCCACGGTGGAGTAGGAATTAGGCTTATTCTTTTTGAATTAAAAGGGATACAGCAGGAAATCAGAGCTGGTCTGAGAAAATCCAAGGGACCTCTGGTAATCACATTTTTTTTGGGGGGGGGGCTGGGTGGTTATTAAAATGGATAGCAAGAAACTTGAAATACATGGGGTCTACTGGTGGCCTGCAGGTCTGGGCTCTGTCCTGCTAGTAAAGGGGAGGCACCACGTACCCAACTGATCAGTACATCATGTGATTGCCCTGCACGACAGCCCAGCCTGTAGGGGTCAGCAGGGGGGTGTGGGGAAGTCCTGCACGGGGTTAAGAGAGCTGACTGTAGTTTTAGTGTCATTTCAATAGTTTCAGCCTGGGTAAGTTACGAATCCTGTTTTTCCTGGTTTCCTCATCTTCAAAAAGCGAGGGTTGGATGAGACGGTCTTTAGGGTCTCTTCTAGTCCTGTGATTCCTGTGTAACAAGGAACAAATACTAACACCGAACGGTATAAAGTGCTACATGAATATAATTCATGGGCCAAGTGTGGGGTCCAAGTGGTAAGCCATGCAGGTGAGAAATCAGGAGGATTAATGGAAATACTGGGAAGCTTTCATGGGAGGTGAAATTTAAAGTGTACCTTGAAGAATGAAAGGGATTTGAACAGGAGAAAGTTGATGAGCTGGGGGCAGATGAGCAGCTGTTGAGAGCGGGGGAGGAGGGGAGCTGGCTGGAGTCGAAGTAGATGCTGAGAAACACTAGAAGGTAAGGCTTGATGAAGATGGGCGGTCCAGGCAGTGGGGAGCAGCGAGAGAGCAGGAGAGGAGAGTGGAGGCTTGCTCTCAGCAGTGTGACAGCTCCTGCTTCTCTTGTCGGTGAACCTACCCCGAGTGACGCCACCCACACCCCAGCAAGGGGAGGCGAAAGACACCAGGGTCCATGACTGGAGGTCAGGGCCCTCAACCATCAGCTCATGCGGCCCCAAGGAGGCTTGGGTTCTGGCTGCGGGATCTGACTCTGCAGAGACAGTTCCTTTTGTCACCTTTCGGCCAAGGAGGCCAGCCAAGTGGCACCGGCTGGTGGGGATTAGAGTCAGGGAGTGAGAGAAGAGAAAAACAAGTCCCCTACTGTGTCAGGAGCGTGAGACGGTGACACCTGAATGACCCTGAGGCACGAGGTGTCAGGCAGTTGCCCAGTCTGGGACGGGGAGACGCCTGGGCACACTGAGGACTCTTCTAGGAAATCTGGATGCTCTTCCTCATTGACTACCTTCACCCACAGTGGGCACCCCTATCCAGGGACAAGAGTGGCCCACAAGTTAGGGGTCTTCTTGCTCTCCTCCAGCCACAGTCCAGCAGCCACGAGCCAGGAGTCCATGGGGGTAAAGGGACACTTGCCCCCAAACCCACACATGCCCTGCTGCCAGACCTAGCTTCAGGTCCTCAGAGCCTGGAGTTTCCTGCCCAATTCCCTGAGCTTAATCCCAAGGTCAGTGCAGATCTCAAACCTATGCCTGACTTGCCAACAAGAGTAGACTATGCTACGGTATGCATACCTATGAGCCTCAGCGGTGACCAAGTGGTGGGTTTTGGGTGGGTGTGTGTGTGGACCTGGAGCTTGAACATGTGAGCTGAGTGTACAAACATATGCACTCAAGACCCTACCAGACGGAGCCAGGCTATGAAACCAGCCCTCTGCTTAGGCCACCGTAATACAGTAGGGAACTCCAAGGAGTCCACAAATTCTAAATGTAAGCTTGGCCTTCAGGATGCCATGAAGGTATATTTGTCAAAGGTTAGAGGAGAGAACATATGATATTTAATAGTTTGTTAGCTTGATTTGTAACTTTCCAATATTTAGACATGTGGGAGCAGGCCTCCGTTGTATTCATGGCTGGATCCCAAATGTTTGAGGATGAGCTAAGTTTCCTACCCATTTTACAGTCCTTCCTTCAACTTACAAGGCTATTAAGGATCACCTAGTCTCAGATGAGCTCATCCCCTCCTGGCAGACCTGCAGGTACCCTAGGCAAGCTTATGGGCAAACCCAATGGAGGCCAGGCCTTGGTGAATCGACCCCCTCCCTGCAGTCAGTCTCAGAAGGCACAGCGACACGGAGCCCAGGCCTGCAGAGTCTCCCAGGTATGTTACTCTGGCCTAGATCACGTATTGATCCTAGGGATCCTGTGTGAGCATGCAGGGTCTGCCTGACTGGGAGGCAGACTCGGCCCCTGAGTGATTTTGAGGGAGCCTGGAGGATCTCCTTAGCTTGCCGAAACATCTGCTTCCCCCATGTTCTCTATCTCCACCAGCGAGGGCTGAAATTTCTATGTAAGCGACTCTCAGTCCCTTCTCTCTCTTACTCCGTGCCTTTGCCTAGATTGTCTGTTATACTCTGAATGTCCTTCTTCCACCCCATCCTAAAGACAGACTGTTCAATACAGAATTGCCTGTGAATCCAGTCAGAAGACATCCATCCCTTCTTCTCCAAAAAACCACACTGTCATTGCAATTACTATTTGAAAAGTAGTTAATGCCCATGGAAAGGATTACATATCCTCCAGCAGGGTAGAAAGTAAAATGCAGAAGCTCCCTCACCTTACTGAGGCTCAGGTGCCCATCTGCAGAGATGACCACAGAAACACGGTGGTTATGTCCCATGTAGAACTTTCTGTGTATCTCCAAGACTGGACCCTCTTAGCATTCCCATCTGTTACTGGAGAGCTCCAAGGGAAGGGGATCAGAGGTGAGAACACAACCACGCCTAGAAAGAACCTTGGAGAAATGGATCTGGTTAGAAGAGTCCAAAGGAGGTAAAGGACCTTGAGAAGAAAGCAGAGGTATCAGCGGCGGAGAAGCACAGTCACAGGGCAAGCGTCATGGATGCCACGAGAGGAGATAGTGGGAGGTGCATGTCAGGGGCAGCGAGGGCTCGAGAGGGCGAGAAGCAAGAGTATAATCAGCAAGGGTGATCGAGGTGGCCCTTTGGGAGAAGCAGGGATAGAAAACAAGCCCAAGTGTTTAACAGCACCTTCTCCATGCGGGTCACTGTGCTTCCTGAGTATTAAGTCATTTCACCCTGACAAGAGTCCCCATTTGCTGATGGAAGCAGATGGGCAGAGTGCTAAGTATTCCAAGGTCACACAGCTAGGCCAAGGCAGGGATGGGGATTTGAGCCTGGGAGACCAACGTGTGCTGGTCACTACCCTCCAGTCAGACCACAGTGGGTCTATGAGCGGGACATGAGGGTGGGGGATAGAGCGGTAGGGGCCTCCGCCATGTCTGGAACTTTCCACATGGTGTCCTTGTCCACCACCTTCCAGAACATTGAGGGGGCCGAGAATGGCGAGAATGGAGAGAGGATGAATTTAAAGGGGGAGATGAAAGGGTCCCAGAGCTCAGGGCCTGTTTTGTCCTGGGATAGTGGGAGCCAGCTCAGGCCTCAGGGAGGGCAGGGCTCGCAGCTGCTCTGCAGGAAATTAGTGCCTCCCAGGTGGCACCTTCTGGAAGCCCCCTTCAAAGCTTCGCGCTGGCCCTGCTGGGCCCTTTTCCTCTCTCCTGCTTCCGCTCCTGGTCGCCACCCCTCCCTGGCTACCTCCTCCTTCCGGGTATATTATCTGAACAAGGCCCTTCACAGATCCCGGTGCCCTTGATTTTGGGGAGCACAATGCCATGAACAGTTTCTTCTTTGCATTTTCTTTTTTCATTTCTTTCATTCATCCATGTATAAATTGAGATCATGTTGATTTATAATATTATATAAGTCATATGTGTACAACAAGCATTTTCTTTCCTCGCTCCCCTGATGGATGGCCAGCCAGCTCCATTGGAAGGGATGCATGTGGGGAACAGGAACTGGGGTCAAGAGCTGTGTCCCATGCCGCAGGCCCAGATCTATCCAGGCTGACTGGGGTGTGGCTGGTGTGTTTAGGAGCCATGCAGATAGGGTTGTCAGATAAAATAGAGAACACTAAAAGCAACTGGAGTTTCAGAAAACAAGGAAATGATTTTTCAGCATAAGTATATGCCCAATATTTTAGGGAACATACTTTTAAACTAAAATATCATTCACTATTTATATGAAATTCAAATTTAAATGGGCCTTCTCTATTTTCATTGGCCAAATCTGGCAATGCTACCCTGAAACAGAAACCCCCAGCCTGGCTCCTGGGACTCAGTTAAAGAGAAGCTCAGGCAGGTGTCATGCCTTTGATCTACTGGACCTGCTTATGGCCTTGTGCTCCTTGAATAAAAGAAATCTCTGTTTTGTTTTGTTGTCTGGGAAGCTTAAGTGACAACTTAAGAGGTCCCTCCTCTGGCCTACTCTGGCGGAGGCCTATGTCTCCATGGGCAGTAGCCAGAGTGAGGCAGAGGGGTAGCTTGGCACTTTGGAAGCAGCTGGACAAAGATCTTGAAGAAGAAGATTAGGGGCTGCTTCCTTGCAGGAGAGGCTCTGAAGGATCTGCCTTCAGATCCTTGTGTTTTTGCAGCAAGCAAGGAAGCAAGGCCAGGTTACCAGGGGCAAGTGGGGGTGGTCCTGCTGGAGGGAAGCTAAGCCTGCAACCCAGATCATTGAACATGCCAGGACTTCCCAAGAGTTAGGTCTGGGGTAGGGTGACACATAAATGTATTAGTTATTCCTCCAGCGCACTCTCCTCTCCTCCTGTCTCTGACCACCCTTTGATCTGCCATGTGTTGGAAGGTACGTGCGTTGGGTGCAGTGTCTAAATTCAGACTGTTTTCTCTGAACACCTTTCTGGATTTTGGTCCTGTGACCTTCTGCTTCTATCCTGACCTTGGCGGTTCATCATCGAGGACTTTTCCCTATAATTTGATATAATCTTCAAGGAGAGAGGTTATCAAAAGACATTCAAAACCTGGGGCTCAGATGCGATGGTTTGTTTTTAGCTAATTGTGTATCAGGTCATGTAGGAGAGGGGCTGGCACATTCTGAAACCCCCATGAAGGCTGCCATGCCACATTCTCTCTGAGGGCACACTACTTTGTTCATTTTTGCTTTCTTGGCTTTCACTTCCATTAGCAATGAGTTTCAACAGCTGTGGCAGCATTCTGCTGCAAGAGCAACAGTGTGTCTGGCAGTGAGCTGCTGACACACACCCCACCCCAACCCCACAGCATCAGGAAGGTCAGTGAGCTTGTTAGGAGTTTGCCTGATGGAAATGCCCCACTGGACCAGCTTGAAATCCCACGAAGCAAAACAAATTCCACACCCAACATTCCCTCAGCTTTGATCCTACCCCCGAGGACAAATCATTCATTCACTCACTTATTAAATACTTACTGGAGCACTCACTACATGGAAGGCATTATTCAAAGTGTTGCAGATATAGGTTTGGAGAAAATAGACCAAGTCCTTATTTGTGTGTGTGCGTGTGTTGAGGGAGATGACTAATAAACACCATCTATCTGGTGACACTGGTGCTACAGAGAAAAATAAAGCAGTGAGGGGTGACAAGGCTGCTCTTTTCTGGAGGGAGGTGACAAACCCTTTTCTGATAAGCTGATAATTTGGAAATCTAAAATGAGGAACTAGCTACAAAGATCTAGGGGATAAAGCATTCCAGACAGAGGGATCAGCAAGGGGAGGGTCCTGAGGTAGAATCAAGCCCATCATGCAGGAGGAAGAACACAGAGGCCCGTGTGCAGGGCAGAGAAGGAAGGCAAGAAGAGGCAGGGGAGGAGCAGAGCCCATCAGGCAGGGCTTGCAGGCCACTGTAAGCACACTGGCCTTTACTCTCAGTGAAGCTGGAAGGCCCAGAACACTTTGAGCAGAGATATGACATGATCGGTTTATGTTTTAAAAACAATCATTCTGGCTGTGGTGATGAGAATAGTTTGAAGGGAGGCATGGGAGGCTGGAAGCAGAGACCAGCTGGAGGCTTTTGCAATAATCTAGGCAAGAGATGATGGTTGCTTTGACCAGCAAAGGAGCAATTGAGGTGATAAGAGATGGTTGGATTCTGGGTTTATTTAGAAGGAATTGTGAGCAGGATTTGCCAGTGGCTGAGATGCAGGGTGTAATATTCCCATAGGAGGCAAGGAAGACTCTAAAACTTCTGGCCTGAAAAACTAAAAGGATGGAGTTACCTTTTATAGATGTGAGGAGACTGAGGGCAGAGCATGTTGTGAGGGTGATGAGAACTGGGAGTTTGACTGCGGATACATTCATCTGAACATGCCCCAGAGCTGTATCCCAGTGGAGATATCAAGTAGGCAGTTAGATATGCAATTCTGGAATCTAGAGGAGAGGTCCAGGCCAGAGACTCAGTTTGGGAGCTCTTCGCAGATGGATGTCATATGAAGCTATGAGATAGCACGAGATCATGTAGGGAGTAAATGAAGACAGAGAAGAGAATGGGGTCTGAGGGTGGAGCCCTGAGGTCCTTCTCTGCCCAACTGAAGAGCCATGCTCAGAATTTGGTGGCAAGTCAGGTTACCTGCAGCAAAGGCTGGTTCTTTTGGGGTACAGATTTCCTAAATCAAGAACGTCCTTGGGAGTGAGTGATGGCTGCAAATGGATTGCACACCTATTCTATTGCACCTGGAGATGGGCAGATCTTGGTGTCCCAGTGAGATTTAAGGTGTATACAATGGGAGACCTTTTGAAGGCATGAAAGCCAGGCTACACAGGTAGATTGTGGGTGATGATGATCGTGTGCTGATGACAGGCTCTGGGGCCTCATGAACCAGAGGTGTCAGCAAGCAATGTGTAGTGAAGTAGATCCCAAGAAACTGGCTAAGCTTAGGTGGGTGGGTGCTGTAGGGCAGGGTCCAGGCAGATTGGAAGAGAGAAGGCAGAGAGGAACCTTTCTGTGTGGTGGCTCAGGGAGTGGCCTCTGCAGTCAGGCTGACCCAGGGTCACCCCAAAAATGTTACTGAGCTGAGCTATCACCAAGGAGCTTAGTTAGCACTGGGCCTGCAAGGGATGATCAGTAAATGGCAACTGTTAGGATTGTCATGATCATTCATGAACTTAAGCTGCTCTGTCTACATCCAGGTCTATTCAGGTAAAGATTCGAGGATAGAGGTCAGAAAAAGCAAGGACAACAGGTGGTCCCTTTAAGACGCGAGTCCAGTTCCAAATTCCAAATGGTTATACTGGCTGTACTTCCAAATGGCTGTCAGTTCAGTTCAGTTCAGTCGCTCAGTCGTGTCCGACTCTTTGCGACCCCATGAATCGCAGCACACCAGGCCTCCCTGTCCATCACCATCTCCTGGAGTTCACTCAGACTCACGTCCATCGAGTCCATGATGCCATCCAGCCATCTCATCCTCGGTCGTCCCCTTCTCCTCCTGCCCCCAATCCCTCCCAGCATCAGAGTCTTTTCCAATCAGTCAACTCTTCGCATGAGGTGGCCACAGTACGGGAGTTTCAGCTTTAGCATCATTCTTTCCAAAGAAATCCCAGGGTTGATCTCCTTCAGAATGGACTGGTTGGATCTCCTTGCAGTCCAAGGGACTCTCAAGAGTCTTCTCCAACACCACAGTTCAAAAGCATCGATTCTTCGGTGCTCAGCTTTCTTCACAGTCCAACTTTCACATCCATACATGACCACAGGAAAAACCATAGCCTTGACTACGCGGACCTTAGTCGGCAAAGTAATGTCTCTGCTTTTGAATATACTATCCAGGTTGGTCATAACTTTTCTTCCAAGGAGTAAGCATCTTTTAATTTCATGGCTTCAGTCACCATCTGCAGTGATTTTGGAGCCCCCAAAATAAAGTCTGACACTGTTTCCACTGTTTCCCCATCTATTTCCCAGGAAGTGATTGGACCAGATGCCATGATCTTCGTTTTCTGAATGTTGAGCTTTAAGCCAACTTTTTCGCTCTCCTCCTTCACTTTCATCAAGAGGCTTTTTAGCTCCTCCTTACTTTCTGCCATAAGGGTGGTGTCATCAGCATATCTGAGGTTGTTGATATTTCTCCCGGCAATCTTGATTCCAGCCTGTGCTTCTTCTAGTCCAGCGTTTCTCATGATGCATATAAGTTAAATAAGCAGGGAGACAATATACAGCCTTGACGTACTCCTTTTCCTATTTGGAACCAGTCTGTTGTTCCATGTCCAGTTCTAACTGCTGCTTCCTGACCTGCATACAGATTTCTCAAGAGGCAGGTCAGGTGGTCTGGTATTCCCATCTCTTTCAGAATTTTCCACAGTTTATTGTGATCCACACAGTCAAAGGCTTTGGCATAGTCAATAAAGCAGAAAGAGATGTTTTTCTGGAACTCTCTTGCTTTTTCCATGATCCAGCGGATGTTGGCAATTTGATCTCTGGTTCCTCTGCCTATTCTAAAACCAGCTTGAACATCAGGGAGTTCACGGTTCACATATTGCTGAAGCCTGGCTTGGAGAATTTTGAGCATTACTTTACTAGCATGTGAGATGAGTCCAAATGGCTGTACTGAAGGTAAAAGAAGGAGATATGTTTTTATGAAGCTGGGAGCAGCTCCCTTACTGAGAGAAGTGCACCTTGGGAGAACGTGACTCTCAGCAGGGACACATTTTTGTCTCCAAATGAAACAAGAAAAAGAGAAAGGCAAGGAGACGGACCAAAGGACAGAGCCAGGGAGGTGGGCGTGTGGGCTGAGCCGGTCCCTGTGTCAGTGAAGAGGCTGACCTCCACCACAGGGTGCCAGGGAAGGGCTGCACTCCAGGACTAGCCTTATCCCTTCATTTTGAGACAAAACCTAGGCCTCAGCAGGGAAGCAACATGGCAGGTAGAGTGGCCTGAAGGCAGAAGGGCTCAGACCAGGTCCAGGTAGGTGGAAGCTGCAGTGTGGCATCTGGGCAGAGGTAGGAGGAAGGTGTGAAGAGAGAGGTAGGAACCCTGGCTCGAGGCCTGGGATTTAGAACCTCATGGCAAGGACCAGCTTGAGACTCAAATTTGTTATTCTGTTTAAGTAAAAATCAGTGGAATGATGAGTAAAATCACCAGAATAATTACATTGCACTGTGGAATCACCTGGAGTAGAGGTGACAGGATTCATCCTTAGTTAATCCTTTTTGTGACTTCATTTTCAAAATGACTAAAGTTACAGACAGACAAGGGCATGATAAGGTCTTGGGATGAGGAGGAACCAGGAGCTTTGCTTTAGTTATCCTGCAAAGGGGAGGGCAGTTCCTCGGGTTCCTGTGACCCTGGACATGCAAACCTAGCATTTCCCCCATCTCCTAGCCCATGGATCTCCTCTGGAGTCATGGTCATCATGGAGATCAGTCTGGTTCTCTGGCTTTTAGGTTAAAGGTTAAGGCCTGAAAAGACTTGGACCCAAACTGGAAATTCTGCTTCTCTCTCCATGACTTCTGGCCGGTTCTGAAGCCCTTTCTGTTTGCACATATCTTGCAGAGGGCATTGGTCTCTCCTGCTCTGATGTAGGCTCCAGCCTCCTAAGCTTGCTTTCCAGGGAATCTCAGCAAACCACAAACAGAATGGCCCTATTTATTCCTCCTTCATCCAGCCTTGTTTCTAAATAAGAGAAAATTAAATGCCTTCTCTTGCTCTTGAAATATCTGCATGCTTGGATCTGCTGTACTGAGGCCATGGCGAGTTCAGAAAAGAGCATAGTAAAGACTAATTATTCTGAATGAAGAGGCAGAGATTAAGCTCAGGCCCATCTCTGACTCCTTGCTGACCTCACATCATGCTCCTGCCCCAAATCAAAGTCCAAACTAGATCTTTCCTCCAACACAGCTCAATCCAACGATAGAGTTCAGAGGAGCAATAGTGACCTACTTAAGAGGCGAAGGCATCTCCCACACTAGAAGCTCCCAAGTACCAAGGCCTGGATCATTCCCTGAGAATGTTCCCCTGCATCCCTCAGGGCTAGTCATGCCCACAGCTTTAGTGTCTGTGTCTCTAAAGTAAGATTTATTCCTCATCACCAGGCAGCTTGGGAAGGATGCCAAAGAGACTTGCCTTTGAACAAGGATTTTATGTTTATGCATCCTCAGCCTTCCTGCAAAGGTCTTAACATCTCATTCTCCAAAATCTGGCGATCCATGAAGGATGAAAGTGGCTGCCTGTTGGGCGAATAGGCCAGGCACAGGGGTGGCTGCTGGCTTCTGTAGGTTTCTAGAATGAGCAGGGCAGAGGGCCCCGGCAGTTACTGAGCCTTCCTTTTTGGGATAGCCCCAGCTCAGCAAAGGTGTACAAGGGGAAGTAAGGAGGGGGGTTATAGGGAGAGAGACAGAATCTGTGTTTCTGTGTTCTGAAATCTGTGAGGCTGGGGGTTGATCCAGTGATCAATTTCAACTTACCAAGTGGGGTCCAAAACACAAAGAAACATCCCCTGAGTTCATTTCACTCCAGATCAGCTGGACCCCAGACTTTTGTGGATTCTCAGCCTGGAGTCTGGCTGAGTCCCCAGTCCCCCATACCTAGCAGCCTGAGACGAAAAATCCCTGGCTAAATTGGCAGGCTTTCACCTCTCTCTGTGGACCTCTGTAACAGACTAATGAGGTTACCACAGGTGCAGCCTTGCCATTAGCCATAAAAAAAAATAAAATAAAAGACTACCCTCTGTTGGAGAATGGTGATGGGGGACGCAGGCCCAGAACCTGTTCCTATGGGGCTCTCAAACCATGGGGCCATTTCAGTAACACATTCCTATTTCCCAGCCCAGGCTCCATTGACCAGGCGGGCTCTCATTAGGGCAGTCCTGGTGGATTCAACATAGCGGCCCCAGTGCCCCAGACGCACCAAGCAACCCTCAGGGTGCCACCTACATGGGCTGTGGAAGTCCTAGGTGGAGCCATCCTTAGAAAGAGATTAACAGTGATTTCTGTTTTACTGTTTTAAATAAAGGTCTTCAGGGGAGTCCTGGGGCTTCACTCGTTCATCCATGAGCACATGCTGGAGCTTTGTTTCCAGTGGGAGAAACAGATAATAAGCAACAGATACAGATCTCATGTGTTATTTGGTGACAATCTTATGGAGAAAATAAGCTAGGGAATGGGTTTAGGGAGTCTTTGGGTAAGGGTGCCAAAATAAAAGTCTTGTTTTTTCTTTATGTAGACTGTTCCCTTGAGAAGAGAATGAGCCAAGATATGGGGACTGGGGAGAGCAACCAGGGAGAAAGGCTAGCATGTTCAAGGCAGGAGAAAGAGCAAGGAGCCCAGTGTGTCTGGAAAGGAAGAGAGAGGGATGGGGGGATGGCAGGAGGTGCCAGCCGAGAAGGAGCAGGGCTCGATCATGCGGGCCCATGGGCCTCTGTGAGCCCCTGGCTTTTCTTGAGTCAGATGGGAGCCACTGGAAGGTTCTGAAAACAGGGGGCACACAATCTCATATACATGGATCACTCTGGCTGTTGGACTTGGATGGGAAGCAGAGTAAAGTGAAAAGAGAGTGACTACAGCAGTAATCCTGGTGAGGGCGACGGGCCTCCACAGCCTGGGTTTGAATCCTGACTCCATCTCATATGAGCTCCGTTACTTTGTGGTTTTGTTGCCATGTCGTGTCTGACTCTTACAAACCCATGGACTATATCCCACCAGACTCCTTTGTCCATGGGATTTCCCAGGCAAGAATACTGGAATGGGTTGCCATTTCCTTCTCCAGGGGACCTTCCCGACCCCGGGATTGAATCTGGCTCTCCTGCATTTGGATTTTTTTTTTACTGACTGAGCCAGCAGGGAAACCCTCCTTTACTTTGGGTAAGCTATTTAGTCTCTCTCTGCTTCTGTCTCCTCATCGGTGAAATGGACTGGTGCCCATTCTTCAGAGGGCTCTTTCTAGGGTGGTTGCAAGCACTAAATGAGGTAATACATGCACAGTACCTGGCACACAGGAAGTGTTCCAGCATCAGCCATTATTATACTGCTGCTGATGCTGTTAGTGGGAAACAGGCAGTTTAGAGATGGGAGATCAATATCTTCAGGGGCAAAGGATATCTACATTTGACTTCAAGGGTTTTGATGGACTTCCTAAAGAGCAAGCTTCAGCTTCTAACAAGGTGGGAAGCAGAGCAGCTGCTGACACAGTCCAGCCTGCAAGCTGTGAAGTCCTCAAGGCTGCTGGGCAGGGTTCATGAAGCAAGGCTGGGGCTGATGTGTAGGAGACAGACCAAAACCCACTGCGGAATTGGGAGGCTCCAGGGGACTGTTGGACACTTAGCAAAATCCACTAGTGTATTTGGATTAGAGATACTATCTCAAAAGGTTGACCAGACATTTCAGAATGGGTTGCAAGCATTTCTGCTTCTAAGCCAGAGGACCTGGGACAGAAACCAAGAACTCGAGGCTAAATTTTGCATGGAAAATGACCCAGCTATGCACCAGGGTCTGAGCGGGTATATGGACTAACAGACTTCTCCAGAATCATATGCTGTCTTATTCTTAGGATTGTGGTTTATCAAGTCATTCTGATAGGCAGTGAGATGACACTGATATTCTCTATCCATATCTGCCTCCCTTCTTCCCCTTAGGGGCCTCTCACTATTGTTTCTCCCTTCTTTTTATAAATGGGATTATCCAGTTCTTGAGTGAGTGTGGAGGGCAGGGGGTTGTCTCAGAAAACAGCCAACCAACAACCAAACAACCAGTAACTAATAACCAACCAACTAACCAAAGGCAGAATAATGGGCCCTCAAGGATGCCCATGTCCTAATATTTGGAACCTATGAACATGTTACTTTCCAAGGAAAAGGGGGCTTAGGGTTATTAATTGACTGGCCTTAAAACAGGCTTATTGTCCTAGATCATCCAGATGGGCCCAATGTAATCATGTACCTGCATGCTAAGTTGCTTCGTCATGTCCGACTCTTTGCGACAATATGGACTGTAGCCTGCTAGGCTCCTCTGTCCATGAGATTGTCCCTGAAAGAATACTGGAGTGGGTCACCATGCCTTCTCCAGGGGATGTTCGAGATCCAAGGATCAAACCTGTGATTCCTGCGTCTCTTGCATTGCAAGTGGATTCTTTACCGCTGGGCCACCTGAGAAGCCCAATGTAACCACAGGGTCCGTAAAAATGGAAGGGAGGCAGAAGGGGAGGTCAGAGTGATGAGATGTGAGAAAGATTCAACCTTTTGTTGCTGGTTTTGGAGATGGAGGAAGGGGCCACAGGCCAAGGAATGTGGGTGGCCTCTAGAAGCAGGAAAAGGCAAGGAACCGGAGTTGCCCCTGGAGCCTACAGAGATGAACATGGCCCCGCCAGTATCCTGATCTCAGCCCAGGGAGACCCATGTCAAGGCATCTGAGCTCCAGCATTGTAAGATAATGAATTTGTACTGTTGAAGCCATTTAGTTTGTGCTATAGCTGAAATGGAAAACAAACAGTAACGATTTAAACTCTCTGTTCCACATGGCCGGTCTCAGGGCTGCAGCATATGTGGCCCTCAGCCTGCTGCTCCAGCCTTAGTTCACAAGGTCCCCCGTCCTGTGCTCCAGCCACTCATGGAATCTTGCCACTATTGAACTGTGCCTGCCTCTCACCTCTGCCAGTGTTTGAGATTCCTCCTAGAAGGGTCATTATGTCTTACATTTGAACAGAGCTTTCAGCCTTGCAAAGCACCTTCCACAACAGTTCCATATACGTAAAAGTTACCCTCTCACTACACAGAGGCCTCATTGAGGGCAAAGTCCTAGACTGAAGTATGTATCTTGTCAGCCCTCATATAGAGAAGCTTACACGTGTGCTGAGTTATTTCAGTTGTGTCCGACTCTTTGCAACCCAGTGGACTGTAGCCTGCCAGGCTCCTCTGTCCATGGGATTCTCCAAGCAAGAATACTGGAGTGGGTTAGGGAGAAGCTAAGGTGTGATAAAAGTGGGCACAGGAGTGAAAACATGAGGGTCAGGAGGAGGTCACAACATGTTGCCAAGGGCACTGGCCCTACCTCCTGGCTTAGCCACAGCTCTCAGACTCAGACTCCCCAAAGACAGGGCCATACTTTGGCCCTTTAATTGTAGATGGAGTAAGGTGTTCAGTAAAAAGTTGCTGGCAACATTTCCCTTAGGTCTCTCCCCTGGTTTCTTTTAGGTCCTACCATGAGCTCTAGAGGATGCTTTCACTCCAAGGACCTCCAGGTGAAGGACCCCTTGGAAAGTCTTATGGAGAGAGTCTTAACTCTAGGCGTTCCTCTGATGTTGGACTCCTCTGTAGGTCCTGCTCTGGTCTCTACTCCAGGCAGGACAGTCCCCGGGCTCGTCCCTGTCCCCATAGGTGGATGCAGGGCAGACGGACCTGGGTGTGGGCAGCCAAGGCAGGCCTGCTCTTCCCTCTTGTGGGCACGGCCTGTCCTGTTACTCTGGGTCACTCTAGGTAAACAGGGGAAAGAAAACAACGTCTGTCAGCTACAAAATGAACCCGTCAGGAAAGCAATGTTACTGCCAAGTGTTCTCAGAGGGCACGGCGAACAAAGAAGGTGAAAACCTGCCTTTCACATCAGGTCCCAGTTCGGGTCCATGGGCTCTGCTGGCTCATCTGGGAGCAGAGACCTGGTGGCCCTTAAAGAGACCCCCTTTCTACTTGCCTGTCTCCACTCCTCCAGGGTTAATGGGCCTGTTCCCTCAGCTCCTGAGTGAGAGGCTCCTGACTGCAGAGCCAGTCAGGGGCAGAGGCTGCTGGGATCCAAGCCGTGTTAAGCCGGGCTCCGTGGCAAACCCGGGAGCCCGAGGCAGTGCAGACTTGCTGGCTGTGCCCTTTCGGCAGTGGCCTTCCCATCTCCAAGGAAGCAGCCACCTCAACACAGGACTTCAGCATCTCGTCCTTCAGGCGGGCAGGGGTGTCCCATGGCAACTGGGGCTGTGATCTGCATATGACAGCGCTTTGCATCTATTCAGGATTTTTCCTCCCCCTGCTCTCTTTGAAACGAGCTTGCCCTATACCCAAGTTCCCTGTGAGTCCCATACAATGAAAACAGCAGTTGACAGGTTCCCTGTAACTCGTGAAATCTGAGTGCGTCCAAGGGGAGAAAGAGCGCTCATTACTGAAACACAAAACGAGCGCCTTTCAAGGCGCGGCTAGTTGGCCCTTCAGTTTGCTACCGCTGACCCCGCCGCCCTTCTGAGCACAATGAGCAGAGGGAGGAGAGGGAGAGAGAGGCCTTTGCTCCTTAAGTTCCCAATTGATCACCCTCCTAACCCCTCTGGGGGCTTCTTCATCTAAACAATTCAGGTGACAGAGGTCAGGCCTCCAGCCATTCCTCCGGGAGATCTTCGCTCTCCCTGAAGGGACTTTCCCAGGTGAAACCAAGACAAGCTCTAGAAGCCTCAGACAGACTCCTGCTGGCGACGAAACGGAGAAGGGGGAAATTAGAGCTGCCCAGAATCGCAACGTGGGGCTTCAGCCCTTTCATCCAGCAAGGCCTCGACACACTGCTCATACCCTGGGGCTGGGCCACGCCCTGTGGCAGCCCAGTCATGGCCAGACTCCAGCATGGCGGCCCACGTCTGTCCGCCTAGCGCGGGACTGGGAAAAGGAAGCCCTGTGAGCGGCAAAAACTGCTCTGTGTTGGCCCACACTGGTGTTTAGCTGATTAACCGGACATCTAATATCCCCCCCAAAATCAGAGGATGAGAAAGAGGAGGACACGAAGGCAGAAGAGGAGGAGGAGGAAGAGAAAGAAGAAACTCATGAAGTAGGCCAAAACAGTGCAAGCTTCCAAAGCAAGCCTATAGAAAACTATGACCCATTCCTGAGGCTGTTCAAGGAGGACTCGGGAAGACCCAATCCTGCTGCCCAGATGGTCCACCCCTTCGTGCACAAAGCAGCATGGGACAGGGTGAATGAAAGAAATACACTGGCTCTGGGGCTTATCCCACCCAGTCCTCAGAAGACCAAGAGATGACTAAGCAGGATAGGGCTCTACTCTTTCATTCCTGATTCCAGAAGTGAGTACGCAGTCCCATTGTGCCCATGACCTGCTATCAGTTTACCTGGGGGGCATAGGCAATCATTTAACCATCGTGCTTCCAGTTTTACCACTGGGAAATAAACTACCACTTGCAAGTCGCTAAATATGCCATCTGGTTTCATTTTGCCAACTTCCTGCTAGAGTGTCCTCTACCCACTCCCTTGCCTGATAGATTCTTGCTGCTTCTTCAAGCTACATATTTAGTGCTATATTCTTTATACATAGTTATATACTAGCACTGTGCACATTGTATTATGGTGATTTGTTTGCCTAGTTTTCTGTTCAGTTCAGTTCAGTTCAGTCGCTCAGTCATGTCCGACTCTTTGCGACCCCATGAATCGCAGC
>SJYX01020955.1:19921-60228 GCA_006410675.1 Oreotragus oreotragus
CAGTAGTAGATATAATGGTCATCTGAGTTAAATTCACCCATTCCAGTCCATTTTAGTTCGCTGATTCCTAGAATGTCGACGTTCAGTTTTGCCATCTCTTATTTGACTACTTCCAATTTGCCTTGATTCATGGACCTGACATTCCAGGTTCCTATGCAGTATTGCTCTTTATAGCATCAGACCTCGCTTCTATCAACAGCCACATCCACAGCTGGGTATTGTTTTTGCTTTAGCTCCATCCCTTCATTCTTTCTGGAGTTATTTCTCTACTGATCTCCAGTAGCATGTTGGGCACCTACTGACCTGGGGAGTTCCTCTTTCAGTATCCTATCATTTTGCCTTTTCATACAGTTCATGGGGTTCTCAAGGCAAGAATACTGAAGTGGTTTGCCATTCCCTTCTCCAGTGGACCACATTCTGTCAGACTGCTCCACCATGACCCGCCCGTCTTGGGTTGCCCGGTGGGCATGGCTTAGTTTCATTGAGTTAGACAAGGCTGTGGTCCTAGTGTGATTAGATTGGCTAGTTTTCTGTGAGTATGGTTTCAGTGTGTCTGCCCTCTGACGCCCTCTTGCAACACCTACCATCTTACTTGGGTTTCTCTTACCTTGGGCGTGGGTTGTCTCTTCACGGCTGCTCCAGCAAAGCACAGCCGCTGCTCCTTACCTTGGATGAAGGGTATCTCCTCACCGCCGCCCTTCCTGACCTTCAGTGTGGGATAGCTCCTCTAGGCCCTCCTGCTCCCGCGCAGCCACCACTCCTCGGACATGGGGTGGCTCCTCCTGGCCACTGCCCCTGACCTCGGACGTGGAGTGGCTCCTCCCAGCTGCTGCCCCTGACCTCAGACGCGGAGTAGCTCCTCTCGGCTGTTCCTGTGCCATCGCAGCCTGGCATTCGCGGCTGCTGCCCCTGACCTCGGATGTGGGGTAACTCCTCTTGCCTGCCGCCCTTCGGGCATGGGGTCATCCCAGCTTCTGCCCCTGACCTCGGACGTGGGGTAGCTCCTCTCGGCCGTGCTTAGTGCACCGGTCGCAGCCGCCTGCGCTTAGTGCGCTGGTCGCAGCCACCGGCACACTAAGTATATACATATATATATATGTATACATATAACTCCTTCTTTTTAGACCTCTCACCATCCCATCCCTTTAGGTCATCATAGAACACGGAGCTGAGTTCCCTCTAGCCGTCTATTTTACAGAAGTTTCCCGCTAGTGATCTGCTTTACACATGATAGTATGTAGATGTCAATGCTACTCTCCCAATTCTTCACTCCCCCCCTTCCTCTCTGTGTCCACATGTACATTCTCTACATCTGTGTCTGTATTCCTGCCCTGGAAATAAGTTCCTCGGTGACCCATTTTTCTAGATTCCACATATATGCAGTAATACGTGATATTTTCCTCTTTCTGACTTCACTTTGTATGACAGAGTTTGTGTCCATCCACTTTTGCTTGGCAACATTGCAGGTTGATCCTTTAGACTATATTTTGTTATAAGAACTTGGGAAAGGCAAGAATACTTTATTCTTTTCTTTATTCTTTTCTTTACTCCAACTGGCTGTGAAGCTGTCCTAATTTACCATCACTGTCTTGATACAACCTCATCATAAAATAAATTCCCATTTGTACTTGCATCTATGTGTTAATTCAGATCCATTCTATGGATATGACCCCTGTCCTCACCTTATTACTTACTGTTGCCAGTGAAGAATGCTTTCAGTCTCTCCACCCGTACTTTTTTTTTTTTTTCCCTCACAGAACAAGGAGTCAGGAGGCAGATGGTTGTTGGGGCCCTATATTTAGCTCAAGCCTGTCAGGACTAAATTTTCTAGGTTTCTTCTGGCCTTTCCAAGATGGGGGCAAGATGGCCATGGGGTTCTTGTTCAAGGGAGAAGGAAGAAAGAGGATGGAGCAGCATCTTCAGCCTCTGACTCCATCATAAGAGCAGGATCATGGGCAAGCTCCCTGGTTCTAAAGGATGCTCAGTAGGTATCTGGGTTTCATAGCATGAGGGAAAGGGGAGGAAATGGCTCTTCTAATTTCAGATTCTCATATTTCTTTGTTATCAGGAGTAATTCCTTCACTTTTCCTTTCCTTTCTTTTCTTTTATTCTTTCTTTTTCCTTCCTTCTTCCCTTCCTCCCTCTATTATCCCCTTGCACCTTCCTCTCTCCACCCACTTTTCTTGGCACTTAAGTGACTTTTGTTGCTTTTGTTTAGTTGCTCAGTTGTGTCTGACTCTCTGCAACCCCCTGGACTCTAGCCCACCAGGCTCCTCTGTCCATGGGATTTCCTAGGCAAGAATACTGGAGTGGGTTGCCATTTCCTACTCTGGAGGATCTTCCTGACCCAGAGATTGAATCTGCATCTCTTGCATTGGCAGGTGGATTCTTTACTACTGCATCACCTGGGAAGCCCAGGTGGCTGTGTAGGTAGACAAAGGGGGTCAACATGAAACATGACTAGAAAATGAAATTGACAGAAATTCAGTGCTGAGATGACAGAGGAATATGGAGTTTTCAAAGGTGATGCCATTTGGAAAGAAGGAAACCTGGAAGAGGATTGGTTTGAGGGAATAGGGAATTATAAGCTTGCTTTTGGACATCTGAGTTTTCATCTATTTATTTCTTAACTCCTTCACCACGAATGAATGGATTGCCTGCTATGTGGCACGCATTGTGCTAGGCTCAACAATATGTAATCTGATGGGCAAGTTGGAAGTACCTTCTCCACATCCAAGAGGAGCCAGTTAGGTAGGGACCTGGACTGACATGGCCTGGAACTCAGAAAGTAGGCCTGAGGTCTGGGTTACAACTTTGCATTTATGTGTTGTTTACATGTAGGTGATAATGGAAGCTGGGAATTAGATGAAATAACTTGAGTCTTCGATTCTAGGGTGAGGACATTGCATAAGAGGAAAAAATAAAGGAGTCCCTGGGACCATCCCTGAGGACCATCAACTTTTAACTGGACCTGTTAAAAAGAAGATACCAGGGACTTCCCTGGTGGTCCGGTGGTTAAAGATATGCCTTGCAATGCAGGGGACATGGGTTCAATTCCTAGTGGGGGAACTAAGATTCTACACACCAAGGGGCAAGTAAGCCCATGAATCACAACTAAAGAGTCAGCGCACCACATCAAAAGATCTGCATGACACATCTAAAACCTAATGTAGCCAAATAAATAAATATTTAAAAAAAGAGAAGACACCAGGATGGGATCCAGAGAAAGAGCCAGCAGAGATATAGAAGGAAAACAGGGAAGCATTGTGTCCCAGAATAAAAGCACACAGAATGTGGAGGTGAGCAGGATTGAACTGGTCCAAGAGGTCAAGTCTGATGAGGCCTGAGGAGTATCTCCTTTGACATGGAACTTACCACTAACCCTCCCCACCCCACCCCCCTGCCGCCAAGGCTGTTCTGTTAGCTTAATGGGGTCAGAGGCCAGTCCGGAGTTAGTGAATGCTGAGTGAAAGGTGAGGAAATTGAAATGGAATGTTTGGAGCACTCTTCCAAGGGAGCCAGGAGCCCAAGTTCAAATTTTGACTGTACCACTTATTAGCTGGTGGCCTTGGAAGAATCACCCTCGGTGACTCCTTTGACATATGGGACCATGTAGAACCTGCCTCATGGAATGTAGCTGAGGCTTGCATAAGACAGTATGTAAAAAGCACTTTAAAAAATTCCCTGGGCTTAATAAATGTTAGCTTTAGTGAAAATTGTACCTGGGATCAGGGGAAATTTCTAAGTCTTTCCTTCTTCCTCCCTTCTCCTCTTCCCTTTTCCTCTTCCTTCTTCATCTTCTTCCCCCTTCTCCTCTTTTTTCTTTTTTAATAACAGACTTGAGTGTTAACCTCTATATGTTATGTTTTATTTATTCTATGAAATTGAACCCATTTTGTCCAGGTTATTTGAGAAGTGTTGATGATTTCAGACACTCACACACACACACACACAAGCACACACACACACACATCCAAATGGACATTTTTTCCAACAGAGAGTCTAGTCTATAAACCAAGTAAAAAAGGTATACACAAGCAACCAAATGGTGCCTAAAATTCAATGACTATTTTAAAAATAACTTTAACACTATAATATTTATCTCTGAAGCAAAATATTTTTTCTGAAAAATGTTGGTCTTCTTCCAGAAAAATGAAAAATGTGATTGCTTCTCATGGTGAATTGAGAGCCATAGGCTGGAAGGGTCTCTTCTTGAAGCTGATTTTAAATCTTTTTTTTTTTTTTTTTAGTTTTTTAAAAAGCTTTTATTTATTTTAATTGGAGGATAATTACAATATCATGATGGCTTTTGCCATACAGCAACATGAATTGGACATAGATATAAATGTCTCCCTCCCATCTTGAACCCCCCTTCCCATCTCCCTCCCCACCCCAAGTATTAAAAGTGGGATATGAGTATATACACAGATAGGCATGTATGTGTTTCTACTATTACTCTATCTTTATTTGTTTAACACATTTTCTTCACCTGGCACCTGGCAGAGGGCTTGTGATACTAAAGAAAGTGAGGTGCAGACAAGCACATTTGCTGAGGGCTTGGCTAGTGGGGGAAAGGATGCAGGAACAGAGCCACAGGAAGTCATGCATGAGGACCGAGGGTGCTTCCGCTGGACCACAGCTGCACAGGGCACTGTCTCAGGATGAGACTGGCCAGTGGTCTTTCTGATCCAGGGCTTGGAGGATGAGCTGGGATGAGCTCACGAGCTTTCCCCAGGGTAGGAAAAGACAGCTCACGAGCCTTTCCCCTAGGCTCCTGGAACAGTCTGTGCAAAGACTCAGACACATGGAGAGAAATGAAAATTGGGGAACTCTGGTGGGTATTCCTGCAGCCAGAAAGCGCCACTCCTGAGGGGGAGGGGGCTGTCTTAAGCCTCCATCAATCTTAAAAAACCATTCCCCTCTACCCCGAACCACTTTGTGATGCATTGTGACCATTTCATTTCTACTCCCTGACAGTTTAAATTTCCAGGATAGGTTTCCCCCAGGGCATATTTAGGTAGAATAGCAGTAGAAGTTTATTTAATAATCACGAGTTGGCTGCAGGCCAAAGCAGGGCTTGTAAACACCTTTATAAAACCAGGAGAACCTTCTCAGAGTCTTCAAAGTACTAAATCTGTCTTGCACAAGACGCACGTTAAATGTACCCCCACCATGCCACTGCTAAAGCAGATGTGGGGAATCTAACATAAGCGATCGTTGTGATAAAAGTTTAGAGTAGAGAGTTAGTAAGCTTGAAAAATAAGAACAAGTGACAAGAACTTTTGAAGACATCAGTTTTCTTTTGTTTTTTTTAAGGGCAGGCCGAAGCTGGCTGAGTAGCTTGAAGAGTTTGAAAGTGATGTCACATCTGCATGGTGATTTGCACTGAGTCCCTCTTGGGGGTGACCCTCCTGTAGTTCCGCTGGACAGGCACAGACTGTGCTTTCAGGGCGCCAGCTTGCTTTTCATGGAGTCAAGCATGTCACCCCTGGCCAGTTGGCAGAGTTCTCTGGAGAGAGGCTAGGTTGAAGGGACTTTGATGCTTTGTGTTTTCCGATGACTGTCAAGTGACGGAAGCCCTGTATGAAGGTTCATGGCTGTGTCATTCTCTGGCATTGAAAATGCTACTTTAAAAAAAAAAAAAAGTCAACTGTTCCTGCTGCCTGCCTTGCATCTTGAAGGAACTTGGACATTTTAAGTTATCCCTGCCACTTAAAAGAATTATAACCACAGAGGTTGTGAGGGAGCAGCTGGTTTGCAAAGCTGCTTTGGGTAAACCTGTCACAGCTCATGAGTAAACAGAATCTGAATACAGATGCAGTTCGTAGGGGAAATCAATTGCTTTTTCTACAAAATAAAAGGAAGAGTTTTGCTCAGGGCGGTGTGACGATGCCTTGCAACTGTTCTGCATTAAGTGCAACTTTCTTTTTGCTTTCTCGCCGCCCAACCTGCCTTTCTTCTACAGCGAGCCACTGAGGTTGTGTATAGCACACTGGGAATATCTAAACTGGAAATAATTAAAATATATATCTCATTTATAGTGGGCCTTATGTGAGGAGAGGGAAAGATTGCCACAGCTTCCTGACTATATGAGTTAATGATGTGTTCTGCATTTTCTTAATTTTCCACATTTTAACAGGCTCTGTTCCTTATTTGGGGGCAGGGAAGTTGGGGAGGCATGGGATGCAGACTCACTCAGGCAGGAACTTCTAGCTCACCAGATACAAGGGGATGGCGTGGAGAAGGTCAAATTAATAGTGTGGTTCCAGCTGCTTTCCTTCAGATTCTCCCTTCAGTGTCAGAGCTAGCCTATTTTCAAGGTAAAGTTTCAGACCAGAGATTGGTATAAAGCCATTGTGGTATTCCATTAGAGTGTAACTTTAGAAGATGATCGACAAGGGGATTTTCAAAACGAAGTTCCAAAAATCATTATGAGCAAAATAAAGCACAGACTCTCTACAGAAAAACAATAAACTCACAACACCATGTGTGTGTGTTTAAGTATATGTTTGTGTGTGTGTGTGTGTGATAAATACATTAGCTGTATGTCCACAGTGGAGTGAAGTTGTTGGTAGATTAGGGAAAATGCCTTTTTTTAATAATTAATTCGAACATTATTTTGATGGAAACCAAGCTAGCATAAACAAAGCCAGAAGTGGGATACAAAGGTTAAATTGATTTATAAATCTTTGGGCTTTTTTGTATTATTGGGTTGCATGACTGAAGCTTATAAAGGAAAGGGTGTCTTACGCTGAGTTTTAAGCATGCTTTTGGGCGCAGTTAACTATAAAGAGAAGAAATATGAAAGTCATTCCTGAAATGTTTGGAGATAGAAACTCTGTGGATGAGATAAAAAAATCAGATTGCATTATTGTTTATCCTGTGATTTTTCAAATTGCAAAGAAATATTATTTATAGAAAGGGTTGACTCAAAATTTTATCTAGAGGCAATGAATCAAAAAAATAAAGCACAAAACATTTGATCAAAGATAATTCCAATGAAAAGTCAGTGATGGGGTGAAACCATATCTTCCTCAATTGCAACCCATAGCCTCAGGCTCAGAGCTGGGGCTGGAGGGCAGATTATGAACCTTCTCATTCAATTTTTCTGGCATCCTGGTTCTAGATAGCAGACTTCTCTGAAACTACATCCTGACATTCCTGCATAACCAGGCAATTATTAATGTCCACCTTGTTGAATGGAATTTGAATTTACAAAGACCACTCAGAAAAAGCCATTGGGTCACAAACAGTCAGACACTACTGAGCGACTGAACTAAACAGAACTGAACAGAAAAAGAGAGAAAATCTCTGATGGTCTGGAAAAGATGAATGAATATGAAGAAAGATGAATTGATTCTGCATTAGGTTGGAATCTTCCAAAAACTGACCCTGAAACAAGGATTTGAGCACAAGTAGTTTATTGGCAGGTAATCCCAGGAATATGCTCAACCTAGACAGCATATTAAAAAACAGAGTCATTACTTTGTCAACAAAAGTTCTGTCTAGTCAAAGCTATGGTTTTTCCAGTAGTCATGTGTGGATGTGAGAGTAAGACTATAAAGAAAGCTGAGTGCTGAAAAACTGATACTTTTAAACTGTGGTGCTGGAGAAGACTCTTGAGGGTCCCTTGTGCTGCAAGGAGATCAAACTAGTCAATCCTAAAGGAAATCAACCCTGAATATTCATTGGAAGGACTGATGCTGATGCTGAAACTCCAATACTTAGTCCCCCTGATGTGAAGAGCTGAATCATGTGAAAAGACCCTGATGTTGGGAAAGATTGAAGGCACGAGAAGAAGTGGATGACAGAGGATGAGATGGCTGGATGGCATCACTGACTCAATGGACACAGGTTTGAGTAAGCTTTGGGAGTTGATGATGGACAGGGAAGCCTGGCGTACTGCAGTCCATGGGGTTGCAAAGAGTTGGACATGACTGAGTGACTGAACTGAATTGAATCCCAGGAATCTATGAGGGGGCAGGAGGAGAGACTGGGAAGAAGAGAAAGCAGACAGAGCATCCCACTGTGGGCCTTAGGGTGCGAACCTGGGACAGTCCCAGGACACGGAGCAGAACACGCCTTGGAGTGGGCCTACCAGACGGAGACACAGATTGGGGGAACAAGGGTCATCTCTTAGCCTTCTGTTTGCTAACAGAGTGTAAGTGTGGGGCAGTAGGAAGTTTCTCCCTTGAAGGAATGAGAGCAATCCTATCTGCCTGACAGGAGCTGAATATGCCCAGAGCTGGCTTAGGGTGGTTGGAGGACACTGGTGTGAGGCTGGGGCGCAGTCAGAATCTTCCTGTGAATCTTCTGTGAACTTTTTACTCCATAGGAACAGACTGCTGTACCCCAAACCAGACCCCTTTGCTCTGTAGTCATGCGCTACTTGTTCTGGAGAGATGGCAGGCAAGAGCATAGAATCTGTGTGCAAAAACATGTACATATCTGATAAAATAGATTCACAGACTGTTACATCATGTATGATGTGTGCCTTACTCACAGTGAATTGGGCACTGGCTCTGTTCATTTTGTTATCCTATCATCACAGACAATCCTTCACAATTATTTTGCCCGTGCTTCCCGACTAGGAGCAAAGGATGAAAGGAAATGCACCTTGGTAAGTTAGAATACCTTTTGCATCCCTAGATTCCTCCTGTGTTCCCTCCCCTTTTATCCTTAAAGGTGTGTGTGTGATCTTGTCATCAAAGGACAACAGAGACATAAGAACATCCCTTATGGAAAGACTATCCCATCTTCCTCTGTCATCACCCCTTTCCCATTCCTGACTCAGCATGCCAGCCCCTTGACTTAACAAGAACTGGACAGCCATGACCAGCAGGGATGGTTGAACAGTGGTAAGGGAAACTGACCCGTCTCCTCTTTGCATCTGTAACCCTGCCCTCATGCCTGCAAACCCAGGTTCTTGCTCATGATAAGAAGGGACAGGAACTCTAGGTCGCCTTGTTGTGCTCGCTAGGTGCCACAGCAGCATCAGAGAAGAACATCTAATACATGGCTCAAGTTGATTATCTTAGTTCCCTGACCAAGGATTGAACCTGTGCCCTCTGCATTGGAAGCTTCAAGTCTTAATCACTGAACCAACAGGGTAGCGGAGTTAATGATCTGTCGCTCAAACAGTCTTAGCTGCTGCAGAGGAAAGTGTTCTCGTTCTGGCCTCCCCAGGTGTCAAAGACATCAAAATTACAGAAGTAACCTGAGCCTCATGTTTCCCTGATGTTTAATCCTCTTCTTCTCTAGACAAGCCATGTGAGAACTATCTTGTCCTTCTGGGGTCCTCACACCTGCTGAGTGGCCGGTGGAGACCTGTTTCCATCTTTCTACCAAGAGCCTGGCCCATGTGGTTCTCAGCAGTGGGCAGGACAAAGGAGAGGTATTTACTATCTTAGTAACTGAGCCAAGGGCTGATGTTGATGTATGCCCTTCTCAAGGCTCCGCTGAGGATATATACAACCGTAAAACTGAGGAAGTGTTATTGGTTTTAATTCCTGACATTATTGGTGATTCATCAATGTAACTGGTCACAGTACCCAAAGATTTCAGATATTTTGGTTTTCCATGTTCTGTGTGGTACTTAACTGGACTGCGCTCTGTTATGGACTGAATGGAGCCCTCCCCCCACCCCCAGACTATATTTGGAGATAAAGGCTTTACCGAAGTAATCAAGGTTAAATGATCTGGAACTTCTAGCTTACAGAACTGTGAAAAGACAAACTTCTGTTTGAGCCACTCCGTCTGCGGTAGTTGTCATGGCAGCTCTGGCAGGCTAACACATATCCATCTGATTTTTTTTTAAACTGAATTCTATCATCATATAGGGTAAGGAATGAGGTGTGTATGAATTTGATTTCATCTCTTCTGCTATTTTGAAACTTTCTTTGAAAAAAAATTTTTTTTCATGACTTTGCATGAATCAAAATTTATATCTTTTAGAAAAAAAATCAATTGGATAGAATCATGCAAACTATGCATTTGGTGGAGTGGGAGTGCTTTTCAACTTGAAGACATTTGAGATCCCTGATGACACTAAGTTGGCTTCCCTGGTGGCTCAGATGGTAAACCATCTGTCTGCAATGTGGGAGACCCAGGTTCAATCCCTAGGTCAGGAAAATCCCCTGGAGAAGGAAATGGTAACCCACTCCAGTATGCTTGCCTGGAAAATGATACAAAGACTTTCCCTTTGGCTGATATGAAGACTTTCCCTTTGGCTGAGCTGTAAGCAGGAACATGCTGTAGAGACATTGATCCCTCAACGTGGAACTGGTTTCTGACGAGGCTGGGGATGTGTAGATACTGAATGACTCATCCAAGAGAGTAAAGAGATCAAAATGCTCTGTATGTTTCCTCCTGATGTCTACTGTAAGATACTTCAGGGCCGGATCAAATGATCACTATAGGAGACCAAACAGAATGGTTTGAATCAAGTACATATTTGGAGACTGTGTAGTTTGCTTCATGGGAACAGGCTTCTATTTTGAGTAGCAACAAGAAGCTGAAAGACTGAGATTCCCTTGATGGTCCAGTGGTTAAAACTTCACCTTCTAATGCTGGAGGTGCGGGTTCCATCCCTGGATGGGGAGCTCAGATCTACATGCCTTAAGGCCAAAAACCAAAACATAAAATAGAAGCAGTGTTGTAACGAATTCAATAAAGACTTTAAAAACAGTCAACATACAAAATAAAATCTTTACAAAAGCAAAGTTGAAAGACTAGTAAGTTGCCATTGTGCTATGGAAACACGTGGATGCCAGCTGATTATTTGCTGCTATCAGCAGAGATGTGAGTATGACACTCGTGACAACTGAGGCCATCACATCATTACATCTTTGTTAATAAAAAGCATGGTCTTACTCACTCAGTTGATTCTACTTACTACTCTAAGTAGTTCCTCAAGGAAAGTTACATGGCTCAAAATAGCCTGGAGTTAAAACTCCCCTCCAGATCCTCCCCACCATTCGATGCAAAGTAAACAACTCTCTCACCCAAAGAAAAAAATGGACATTAAGGTTGATTATGTCCAGTGTCCAGCTGGTCCAGCCTCTGGCTGATCTCCAGAATTCCTTGCCCCAGCTGTTTAAGAGATAAATACTCCAAACAACCTCGGAGAAAAACAGGCCCCTTTAAGACAGTAGATTTTCACATATATGCCTATACTATTTTCTTGAGTTGGTGTAGCAGCTCACTAATCTGACTGTTGCCCCTTCTTGCCTCATTAAAGGTGATCTATTCCTGTAAAGTGCCAGTCTCATTCTTTTTCCAAACCTCACCTTCTCTAACTCCCTTACCCTACGGTTCCATTCAGTTCAGTTCAGTCACTCAGTCATGTCTGACTCTTTGCAACCCCACGGACTGCAGCATGCCAGACTTCCCTGTCCATCACCAACTCCCAGAACTTGCTCAATCTCATGACCACTGAGTCGGTGATGCCATCCAACCATTTCATCCTCTGTTGTCCCCTTCTCCTCCTGCCTTCAGTCTTTCCCAGCATCAGGGTCTTTTCCAATGAGTCAGCTCTTTGCATCAGGTGGCCAAAGTATTGGAACTTTAGCTTCAGCATCAGTCCTTCCAACGAATATTCAGGACTGATTTCCTTTAGAATTGACTGGTTTGATCTCGATGCATTCCAAGGGACTCTCAAGAGTCTTCTCCAACACCATAGTTCAAAAGCATCAATTCTTCATCTCTCACCTTTTTTAATGGTCCAACTCTCACATCCATATGTGGCTACAGGAAAAACCAGAGGTGGAATTAAAATGTAGGACCAAATTGTAATGGTTTACATATTTGTTAACTTGGCTTCCCTGGTAGCTCAGAGGTAAAGAATCCTCCTGCAGTGCAAGAGATGCTGGAGATGTGGGTTTGATCCCTGGGTTGGGAAGATCCCCTGGAGAAGGAAATGGAAACCCACTCCAGTATTCTTGCCATGTCCAATCCCATGGACAGAGGAGCCTGGTGAGCTACAATCCATGGGGCCACAAAGAGTTGGACATGGGTGAGTGACTGAGCACCGATATGTAATTTACTTGAAACCACTTTGGCATTCATGGAGATGTCATATTTGGATATTTCTCTAAGAAAGAACTTGCTGACCTGCCGTGAGGAGGAGAGACGGCACCTCTGGAGTCTTCTGAAGCATTTGTAGTGGAGCAGGCAGCCCTTGGTCATCGACGGAGCATCCTGGGGTCTAATTGTTTCTACCAATCCCTTGAGTTTCTTTTCTGTTTCTCAGGACTGACCCACAGTCTTGAGCTCTTCCTATCTGGTCCTCTTTCCTTCCATGCCTCCCATCACAGGAGAGCTGCAGAATGATCTGAAGACATCACTTCCTTCTCCTCCTTCCCTGACCATTCACAGGTGTTAACTCCAATAAACCTTTTGCGCTTACAACTCTATCTTGGCATTAGCTTTCTGAAGGATCGAACTAACAGTTGCTGAATAAGGTAAAATAACACATACTTCACCTCGGACTTTTAGAATTTTTAAAAATTATCTTGCTAATTATCTCTATTAAAAATGTTATTATTATTTAAAAAATTTTTGGCAATGCTGTGTGGCATATAGGATCTTAGCTCCCTGACCAGGGATCAAACTCATGTTCCTTGTGTAGTCTTAACCACTGGACCACCAAGGTAGTCCCTCACCTTTCACTTTTAAGGTAATCTCTTACTACACCGCATCCAGGTGAAGGGCCAGGAAAACCATGGAAGAACCTAGAAATTTTGCTGGGTGGTGGTGGGGGTTGTTACTGTATTTGAGAGCCAGTGAATAGCTTCCCCCCTCTTTTTTTTTTGGACTCAGGCTAACTCCCTAATTTCTAAAGCTACTGTGTCTTGAATTTATTCTGCATTTGAAATATGGTCATAACTATCTGTTGGGCTCTTTGTAGTTATATAACCAAAGAACTATCACACAGCAATCTGGGTTACTTTAAACCAAATGACTCAACCTTCAACTGGATTTCATATGGCAATATTTTCACCATAAATGTCATAAAGGAGTTTCACCATGGAAAGATTTATGAATCATGGTACGGCTGTTTTTAGACCTTGGTCAAAAGTAAAACAACATCTGTGAATACATATACACACACATATATATATATTGTGTGTGTGTGTGTGTGCCATCTTTAGATCTCTCAGAAGGGTAGCAGCCACCATGCCCATTACAGAAGAAACGCCATGGCTGGTTACTTATGCTGCATTATGCAGCCTCTCTCTGTGGGAAAAAGAGTCCACAGGATTCAAGAAAGTCCAGGTTTAACCACAGTCATCAGTGACCACTGCTTTATATAATGGAAGCAGCCACTCCTGGGGATTCAGAGGCAACATATCAACTTGCTGTGTCGGGCTGACCATGAAGTCCAGCACAATTGCCTATGTGCTGGAATCTACAGGTGTCTGAGTTTGGATCATTATGAAGGGGTTGACCTGGGTCTTGATAGTTAGTTTAGCACCCAGAAAACCACACTGTCTGTTAAAACAGATTGAAAAACAGGTTGAAAAAGATAACAGTTTGGCATCGTTTGATATTGTTATTTCTAAAAGTACAGTTAAGAAAACAGAGGGCTAAATGGATGATTGGAGACATTCAAATGTGTGAATCTTCTTTTGTTCAGGAAAAGTTATTTTGAAGTGAGGAACAGCCTATATTGCAGATGTTAAAATATGGTTTAATTCCTAAAATTTGCAAATAGATACACAAATGCATGTTTTTTTCAAGACTAGATGAAAATAAAATCCCTGGAATAAAAATCCTTCTTCTTTCTAGTTGTGTGATTCTTGAAGAGTTAATTAACCTCTGTGAACCTCTGTTTTCTTATGTATAAAATGGTGACCCTGATACCCAGCTAGCAGAACTACTGTGAAGATGTTGAAAGGACATATATGCTCAGAGTGAGCACCGAACAAATGATTCCAGACATAACTGTGGTGAATAAAATGCAAAAAATATATGTGAAATGTGGGAACATTACTTGAAGTCTTATTTACAATAACCATATTGTTTCTTGAAACTAGCTTTAAAAAACAAAAATACAAAAAGCTCTAGCCCAGTCAAGTAATAATTTTTATAAACTCTGAAACAGTGGGATTCATTTAATAAGGAGAATGGGAGTATCCTGAGACGCTCTAAGATTGCTAAGTTTATTTGAATATTGACTGTAGGATTTGCTCCATAACCGTGATTGAAGGTATGTTTCTCAAATATTTCCCAAGTAAATACATTTTGCTCCATCCTCCCAGATCTCAAGTGTATTAATAAATCTACTCAGTAAGTGGTTTTTATTTCTTCTTCTTTTTTTAATTCTGAGAGGAAAATTAGAAGATCATGTTGAAATCGAGCCAGATGGTCCAATCTGACTTTTTACATTAGGTGAATGCTCATAATTTACTCTATCCTGAAGCAACCACAAAAGCAGAAATCATGGTGAATGGCCTCCAAGAACATCAAATCCAAAAATTCTCAGGGGTTTTATGTTCTGTCAAACATTTCATCAAATGGCATGAGAAACATATCTTTCATGTCCCTTTCATTTTTAAAAAGGCTGTATCCTTTGTATTAGAGGAAAGTAGTTTTGATATGTGTTTTAAATTACCTCACATAATAACAGTCTCTGGAAATGTATCTTTCCCTTTTTTAAGCCAATGCAAAGTTTCTTCCATAAGTGTAGTTTATTCATTTAATTCTCTTTCAGATAAAACTTTAAAAATCTGAAATCACTCTCTTCTACCTTAATAAAACAAAGAAACCCTTATGACTTTTTCATCTTTTCTACTGGATAGAATTTTTAAAAAATTGATGAATAGGCAACATATAGTAGGTCAAGATGATAACTAATCTGATTTTAAAAAAAGAAACGTGGGCTTGCACACCAGAAGAATTGGAAAATGTGTTATCTAAATATGTCATGGGATATATGGACTTTAATATGTAACATATGTGAAGTTTAATCATTAAGCAATGAATTCCTCTTCTGAGGTCCTTATGGTGAGTATCAATGAATATAATGTTTTTTGAGCTGAATGAAATGCCCAAGACCAATCTCTCAAGATTTAATTACCCACTTAAAAGTCCCCAGAGTTCTTCAAGGAAGCCCAAGACTCATAAACTCCTTGATAGTCATTGTGCTTTGGAAGGCAAGCTGACAGCAAGGGGTCAACTCTACCTGGAATTTTGAAGTGGGCAGCATAGAGGAGAGAGCCCTCCCTGCCCCCGTTCACTGGGGCCCTTGTGGATCCTACAAGCCCAAGGGCCTGACCTCCTGAAGATGATAATTATAGTGCTGTGAATAACTGAATACAGTAACATTGGCTTCTATCAGTGAGACTGGCACAAAGGCAGAGCAGAAGTTGGTCATGTGATGAGGAGAAGTGGAGGTGGAGGGTGGGTCTGCCTCAGATAGAATATTCAGGAAATGGCACCTGAGCTGAGATCAGATGGAAAGGAGGGGTCACCCCGAGGGAACAGCAGGTGCCATCCCCTGAGATGGGACAGTTTGGCAGGTGTCCCCAGGGCCAGTGTCACTGGAGGGCAGTGACCTCCTGGACTGGGAGGACCTGCTTGGGTTTTTGGATGTTCTTGGGACAGAGTTCATGGGAGGCACAGAAGGGCTGAAAGCTGGGTAGCTCCAAGAGCTGATTTATTATTTTAAAAGATTCCTCGATCTGCAATCCAAGATGGTGGAAGAGCCTCCAGTTAGGAAGTCCTATAGCCCAACCCCTAGTTATGGTTGACGGTGATGTGAACCATGGTGGAGGCAGTGAGGTGGTGGGCAATGAGCTGACATGACTGGCTGGTGATGTCAACATCTGGGATGAGAGAAGGGAGGGTTTCAGCCTTCGGAACCTGGCTGGTAAAGAGACCAAGAAATGAGATGAGGAATGTGAGTGAGGGTTTTTATGGATGATGTTCGGGGGATTTATTGTAAAGATATCAATTTTGAGATAACATTTAGTCAATTGGGCCCAGATTTCCAACAGGCAGATTAGACACTGGTCCATTGTGTCATTCACAATTCAAGGATCCATACGTCTCCAAGAAATGGAACTTTTTTCATAACTCTTTTGACAGATATAAACCAACAAATGAGCCAGTCCTAGTTTATCCTTCTGGGACTGTTCATACCTTGGAAGCAGAGTTATTGCCCTGTGTGTGCTCACAGGGTGCACCCCCAGACCCCATTGGGGTTCAGCATGCACACCAGATGAATTTTCTAGAATTCCCAAGATGGAAATCTATTTGCCTCTCTCTCCTGCCCCTCAGTTTTGCATGAGGACCTGTGGGTTTTTGCAATGTTTGGAAGTAAGCAGAAGGGATAATTCTGGAGAAGCACAGTTGGGACTTGGACGTTGAAGGGGACAAGGAGAAAGGCGTGGATTTGGGAATGTCATGATCACTCTTAGAAGTTTCAGGGGAATTTTCAGCAAGAAAACCCTCACTNTGGGTTTTTGCAATGTTTGGAAGTAAGCAGAAGGGATAATTCTGGAGAAGCACAGTTGGGACTTGGACGTTGAAGGGGACAAGGAGAAAGGCGTGGATTTGGGAATGTCATGATCACTCTTAGAAGTTTCAGGGGAATTTTCAGCAAGAAAACCCTCACTCCTTGAAAATTCCAACATGCCCTGAAGAATTGGTGGGAGCATACCTGCTCCCCCTATAGGCATTACCTAGCCCTGTGAGGCTCCAGTTCAGCTCAGCCCCTAAACTCTGGTTTGGGAGTAGAAACCATGCCTTCAGAGCCCATCAACCTGATTTTAATGGTTCAGCACAGCCCTTTGACTAGGATTTTCAGGGATTGCTTTTTATGCTATTTGGTTATTAATTACAGCTTAGAAATCATTTTATGTTGTGAAGTGCTTTTTATTTATTAAAACTGGCATAAATTTTCCCATGACATTTAGGGTCTAACATGCCACAGTTCTCCACTTAAAAAAAAAAAAAGTACCAAATTAAATTCAGCTTGAGCTCCCACTCAGCAGCCTCGGTAAGAAATCCAAGATCCATGAGTTTTGGGGGGACCCTTCCTCCATCCTCTCCCCCAGTTTCAGAGAACCTCAGGGATAACTCAGTCAGTGGAAATGGGGAGTCCAGGTCTTCACGTCATTGCCATTGCTCCTGGCTCAGGCTCCCTGCTTCATCCGAGGCTGGTCAGCTCCCTGGAAGCCATATCCAGACCCTGAGCCCTTTGCTGCTGGGCACTGTACTTCCATCACCCATGTGGACCCCACCCCATGCGATTGACCGGTGTGAGTGGGAGTTGAAGTCATCTGGCCTTTCCCCTCGGTGCGACATTGCCCTTCTCTGTGGTGGCATCGTCCCTGGGAGCAGCCCCCTCCAGTCTCTGACCGTGAAAGCCTCTAACTTCCCTCCACACTGCCAGCCTGGACAGTCCTCCCATCCTTGCCCTCTTTCAAGGTTGGAGAAAGGCACGCTTTGCTCCAGAAAAGTGATAGCATTGACATAAACACAAGCTACCAGCAAGCTTTCATACCCTCTCACAGACCAAACAGACCAGGCAGACAGACAGCCAAAAGTCCCTCGAAATATCTGCTCACTGCTATGTTGCTGTTCAGTCTCTAAGTTGTGTCCGACTGTTTGTGACCCCAAGGACTCTATCACCCTCCAGGCTCATCTGTCCATGAGATTTCCCAGGCAAGAATACTGAAGTGGTTGTCATTTCCTTCTCCTGGGGATCTTCCCAACCCAGGGATTGAACCCACATTTCTTGTGTCTCCTGCATTGGAGGCAGATCCTTTACACTGTGCCATCAGGGAAGCCCCATTGCTATCTTCTCAGCATATGAGACCTAAGAATTTTGGCAGAATTATGACTCAAAGATAAAGAGAGGAAAAGGTTTGAGGAAGGATATCTATATGGAATAAATGAGATTTTTTTTAACCTAGATGTGCAATATTCCAGAAGTTTCCTCAGTGGTTCAAAGGGATGGTGTTCTCCAAAAACAATCACATTTATGTCTCTAAGCTGTCACTCACTGAGATATTGTGAAAAAGGGTCGAAATAATGTCACAGTCAGACAAACCATATGGAGTGTTTTGTTTTTAAAATATACTCCCTGCCCTGACTGCTCCTGTCCCCATAATTAATATGTGCCAAATTGTAGAACAATTTAAAATTATAGAAAGTGCTATAAAGTATGAGTCAGGACTTCTTTGCTGATCCAGTGGTTAGGATTGCAGGCTTCCACTGCAGGGGCCATGGGTTCAATCCCTGACTGAAGAACTAAGATCTACAAGCCACGTGGCACAGTCAAAAAAATTAAAAATGAGTAAGAGTCATATTGCCTGTAATCCCTCATAGGGATCACCTTTGTGAGATTTTAGGCTTTCCTTCCAGTTTTGTCTCTAATGCTGGCTCTGTGTCCTATAATTTCTGTATTGACATAGCCGAGGTCTCCAAGCATATGCAGATTGTGTCTTGTTTTTCTCTCAGTAATTTTGGATTGTCATGTTTCATTCTCAGGAAATATGTCTAACAATAAAGTAAGGAGGCCAATATTATGCTTTATACCCAGAACCAGATAAGCAGGCCTCTCTCTTCCTCCAGCCAGCACACACAATCTCGAAGAGCCCCTTGAACATAAAAGGAGGATCAGAATAAAACAGGAATAAAAATGTCATTACATGGTGGCATCTATAGGAACTGACTCTCTCAACCATTTTTCTCAATTGTTTCCCTCCTTTCACAGTTTTTTGGTAACTCTCTCATTAATGCCTGGCTCTATTTCTAATTTTTTTCCATAGGGGAAACAGTTTGAAGTCAAAGACCTTGGTCAAAAAGCATGAACTTCTTGGTTAGTGTTTGCTCATTACAACACTTTTCTCTGAAAATGATATATTGTCATCTTAAAATATGGAAAATACAAAAAAGGAAACCCACAAAATGAATAACATAAGAATCATAAATACTCCGGTAACCTAGAGAAAACTATCAGTACTGTGACATCTATAATCCTGAATGATTTTGTGAACATATGTTTCTGCTTCTTTTATTCATATTACTTACTGTTAATTGCATTTCCCCATATTGTTAAATATTATTTGAAAAGGTGATGTTAATGGCCTGATGCATCTCACACATCATAGCATACTGAGCTGTTTCCCTTTCATTGGCTTTACTTCCATGGGTCAGTTCTTCACTATCTCAAACACTGGGACCATCAACACCCCCAGGTTCCATCTTTGAGCCTCTACTAGCTCAGTCCCTCCTTAGGGATGAGAGCATTGAAACTGGAACATGCACAGAGACCTATTTTGGCTGCTGTTGGCACATTCGTATCCCCCTAGCAGCATCCAAGAGGTGCCTTTCTGGGTGGCTATGTCTCCTCAGAAAGGACCAATTAGAGAAGAGGTCCCTTCCTAGGGTTGGTACAGCCTTGCCAGATACAAAGTAGAGTGAGCAGGGTGTGGGCCAGGTTTGTGCACCCACTTCCTTGACCACATGCCTTTTTTGCAGTCGACAACCTGGTTAACCTTACACAGCTGTTATGCTACGTGTGATTTTTAACCCAAAGTAAATGTCAGAGTTGATTGTTAACAAATCCAAATGTAGTCAACTCCAATTCTGCTGCTCCTTTAGCTACTTCAAAACACCTTTCTGATCAGGTTAAGAGGCCAACAGTCTGAGGTTTCTATAGCTCTTGCTATGTGGTATTTGTGACCAGTTGTTCAGCTGTTCAGAGTATATTTTATTTTTGAAAAAGCAGTCACCATTGGATTATCTAACAATTCCATTCAGGCAACTGTATCTATTCTCTGTTTTGCTAATGTACCCAAACTTTGTGATAATAAAAGTCTTAAGTTATGGACTGCAATTAAAAAAACAAGTTACTGTGGTCTTTGGGATCCCTGGAGAATGTCCCCTCAACCAATTCAACTGGGAAAATTGTTAAAAACAGCAAGCATCTTGAGCATGACCTTAACATTCATCAGCTGTGAGGGCAACAACTCTAAGCCAGCTCAGGAATCCCTGCTGGTTTTGATGTCCCAGTAGGGCGTCCTGGAATTTCGTCCTAACCCAGTCATAGTTTTCCTTTAAAAATTTGGAAAGCAGCTTTCACCCAAAGGCAGACGGAGGATGGGAAAGTGACAATGAAATGGAAAGCAAAGAGTTCACATGTCTATTATATGTCCTTTAACCAGTCTTTTCTGCTGTGTACTTTGGCACATGGTTTTTAGACATATTTGAGTCGATCTTTGCAAAGCTGAAAGCTGATCCAAAGCCACGCATTCAGAAAGAGATGGAAAAGCAGTTGTAACCTTTTCATCCCTCAGTTTTTGAGCCGAAACTTCGTTATAATGATCGTTCTGGATTGATGGACTACCCATTGAAAAATGCGTCCAAAACACGGCTTTGATAGAAAATCCCTCAGATGATAACACAGCACCTAAACCGCACCTAGCAGCCAGAAAAAGAAGCCTTCATTCAGGTCTGGTGTGGCGGCCAGTGGACTTTCTCTGCACTGTTTTCTAACTTTCTATCTTGAAATAATCTGGGACTTGAAACTTTCGAAAGAGTACAAACAATGTCTGTATATCTTCACCCATATTCTCCAAACTCAGCATTTTAACCTGGTTCCTTTATTGTTCTGGTTCTCTCTTCAGTGTGTGCTTTCTAAAAATAAGAGAGTTCTCATAGGAAACCATGGCATGATGTCCAAATCAGGAAATTAGTATTAATGCAATATTGATATCTAATCTGTAGCCCTTATCCTATTCTTCCCTGCTAGATTTGACCTCATCCACATGGGGACCAGTTGACCGCTGGAGCTCCTAAGGTGACATCATAAGAAGGACACATTATCAGACACAGTATTGCCCCTGCCACCTTCCTGCCAAAAGCAAAAACTGCATCTAGTCTTGAGGAAACAGCAAATAAACCTAGAGTGAGGAGTGCACCAGAGCAGAACAGGACAGTTGTCTTCAAAAGCTCCAAGTCACCACGTTACAACAAGCCGGTAATGACCTCAACAGAGAATGAAGGGGAAATTGTTCCAAACGTGCAACCTGGCAGTTCCATGAGTTTGACTTGTTTGTGAAGAGGAAGACTGGCTAAATGCCTTGACAACTGGATGGGGTCTCAGGGAAGGAAATCCTCACTCTTTCTTAAGAAACAAAAAGGGCACTTTCATAAACACATCCACATAAACACATCCTACATGTGACAGTGCAAACAGCTTTGATGGGCATTGCAACCTGTCAGATGTAAACTGTTACCCTGTAGATGGAGGGCTGACCAAAGCCCTGCAGCCTGAGCACCTGGGCGTGAGTCTCTGTGTGGCCCCCAGAGCCTGCAGGACTCTGCGCCCTTGGACTTCCGGCTCCAGAATGAGAGCAGAGCATCCCGGGAACTGCCCAGCACAGAGCAGTTTCCTTCTGCTTTTCCACATCACAGAGCAGTAAGAACCATCAGATTGGTATAGCATAGGAACCAGGAGATTTAGGGGCACTTATAGAGTATTTGGTGAGATTTTCATTATGTGTTCTTTATGTTATATAATTATGATAAGAAAAGTAAAATATGAGCCTTTTAGAAAACTTTTAAACACAGAATTTGTATAAATCTTCTACATAAAATATTTTACCGTTTTCCCCATCCCTTCCCACCCCCAACCTCACATTTTAATGAGAAACTTGAACTTGCTTCTATAATCTAAATTTAACTTCTTCAGGTTTTATGCTTGGTGTGGCTTTATGAAATTCCCCATCAGTCACAGATTCAGGTTTCTTGGGTCTGAAGCTTATATAATATGAGAGGAAGGGAGAACAGAAAATTGCAAATATAAAACAAGGTACAAAATTTGCATTTATTTAGAATGAGAAAAAAGTCATAATATATTACTGGAGACTTGGAGATATAAGGCCTTTTGTTTTACAATCTGTTTAGATCATTATCAGAACCACGTACATAGAAAAAGTCATGTTTGAAGCCTGGTTCCCCCTCCCAGCCTCAACAGAAAATTGCAAATATAAAACAAGGTACAAAATTTGCATTTATTTAGAATGAGAAAAAAGTCATAATATATTACTGGAGACTTGGAGATATAAGGCCTTTTGTTTTACAATCTGTTTAGATCATTATCAGAACCACGTACATAGAAAAAGTCATGTTTGAAGCCTGGTTCCCCCTCCCAGCCTCTCTGTGACCACCACTGACTCTGCCAGGACTCATACGGCTGGAAAGTCAGACACTTTGGACCTTACTGAGGTTACCTTCTCAATAATTCCACTTTCTTATAGTCATTGTGAATCAGAAAGTTTGTTCACTCAAATGGATAATAAAAAATAGCCATTGTACATCATTCAAAAATGTACAACAGTTGAACTATTAAAGACTCAAAAGTTTCTGCTTTGCCTTAATGGAAAAATAAGCTATTACAATTTTGTATGATAGTAAGCAAGAATACTGGAGTGGTTTGGCATGTCCTTCTCCAGGGGATCTTCCAGACCCAGGGACCAAACCTTAGTCTCTGCATTTCCTGCTTTGCAAGTGGATACTTTACCACTGAGCCACCAGGGAATCTCCCGATAATAAGCACAGATTTCTTATTCATTCGATTTCTATGTGTCAAACCTGGATTTTAAAAGTGTGATAGAGCTTTATTCTGCAGGATGCACAAGCCAAGCGACAGCAGGCATGTTGTACATGTAGTTTGGATGAAAAGAGCACTTGAGCCACAAAGATGTCAGTTCCTGATACTCCAGAGGACATGGCTTTGGGACTGTGGCCTAGATTGACCCTAGACAGGCATCCCCCAGGCCCTGGGGGCCCCCAGACCACAGCCTCTCCCTTGTTTGCCCTGTCTCTCTCTTCTGGGCACAGCCTCGCCCCCAGGAGTGGATGGCAGAGCGAGAGCATGGACTTGAGTCCCACAAGGATGCCACTCGTCATGCCGGGACCACAGGGCAAGCCTGCTTCCCTTCGGCTGCTGTCCCAACAGCTCAATCCAGGCTGCCTTGGATCAAGTCCAACCATAGCTTCAGCCGAGGGGGTAGAAATATAGTGGATTCCATCACACACAGGGTAAGGGGGAGATGCTCTGCTATAGTAGACATGGTGCTTTGTAATGGCAGAAGGTTAGATCAAAACAATGTACATGAAAAGGCTTCAGAAGTGATTAAGTAGGATCTTCCCTGGCATTCGGGCTTCCCTGGTGGCTCAGAGGTTAAAGCGTCTGCCTCCAATGTGGGAGACCTGGGTTCGATCCCTGGGTCGGGAAGATCCCCTGGAGAAGGAAATAGCAATCCACTCCAGTATTCTTGCCTGGAGAATCCCATGGGCAGAGAAGCCTAGTAGGTTACAGTCCACGGGGTCGCAAAGAGTTGGACACGACTGAGCCACTTCACCTTCACCTTCCCTGGCAGTCAGTGGTTAAGACGCTGAGCTTCTGCTCCCAGGGGAATTGAGTTCAATCCCTGGTCTGGGAATACAGACCCCTCATGCCATAGGCCATGACCAAACATCTATAAATAAATAAAGACTGTGTCTTATGAACTACTGAATTTAAAAGCGAAAGAGAAAGTGTTAGTCAATCAGTCATGTACGACTCTTTGCGACCCCATGGACTATAACCTGCCAGGCTCCTCTATCCATGGAACTCTCCAGGCAAGAATACTGGAGTAGGTTGTCATTTCCTCCTGCAGGGGATTTTCCCGACCCAGGGACTGAACCCCTGCCTCCTTCATCTCTTGCATCACAGGCAGATTCTTTACCTACCGAGACACCTGGGACCCCACTGAATTTAAAAAAAGCGTATATAATAAAATAAAATGATCAAGTCATCTCACTCATTTTTGGCATAGAAATTCTAAGTAGAAATGCCCTTTGATGTAGACAGAACAGCAGAGGAACCACAGCAGAGTGAAAGAAGCAAGCAGCTTTACAATCGACTGCCAAACTGTCAGTGAAAAAGGCTTTTCCCAACAGTTTCCCTGCTTCCATCACAGGATGGTGTAAAAGCCTCTGTGACTCAGGGTGAATGTCTGGGAGCTTGGGCACATGTAGTCATTAAGGCTATTGCATCGTTTACAGAACCAGCTTCACATGAATTCCTACCTCCCAGTTGCTGAACATCAGATCAAATGTGGGCAGTTCCTTGTTGATGGCTGGGGAAGGTTTGTGCTTATCTTTCTTTTTAGATGATGGTAGACATGTCTGGAGAAGGCAATGGCACCCCACTCCAGTACTCTTGCCTGGAAAATCCCATGGACAGTGGAGCCTGGTGGGCTGCAGTCCATGGGGTCACTATGTCAGGCACGACTGAGCTACTTCACTTTCATTTTCACTTTCATGCATTGGAGAAGGAAATGGCAACCCATTCCAGTGTTCTTGCCTGGAGAATCCCAGGGATGGGGGAGCCAGGTGGGCTGCCGTCTATGGGGTCGCACAGAGTCGGACACGACTGAAGCGACTTAGCAGCAGCAGCAGCAATGTCTAGATATGTATGGCATTTCAACATCACCTGTAAGAGGCCATCGGTAAACGCCACACATTTTTATCATTACAACTCAGTTAATTCCAGAAATAAACATGTAAGAGAACTTCATCCCCAGAGGCATAGAGGGAATAAGCTCTCTCCCACCTTTCCATTAGATGGTAAAGAACTCACCCGCAATGCACAGGACCTGGGTTTGATCCCTCGGTCGGGAAGATCCCTTGGAGAAGGAAATGGCAACCCACTCCAGCATTCTTGCCTGGAAAAACCCATGTTGGCAGGCTACAGTCCATGGGGTCACAAAGAGTTGGACACAGACTGAGCAACTCACACTTTCACTTTACTTTCACTTTCATCTTTCCATTGGCAAGATCGTTCTCATCCGTGTTTACCTGGATCAAAAACAGATGGAAAGGGAAACAGCACACATTGTCGCATGCTGGCAGCCTTCAGCAACACATAAGGCTGAGAACATCTTTGTAGGGAGGATGGTTGAGTTCTTTGCAGATTTGTAGCACACATATATTAATACATCGTGGATTATTTTGCTTTATTTGCATACACAAATATTTGATTTGTATTTAGAACTAACTGAGGGAACCCCTTTTCGTTTTTTTAAACTTTCCTGGGTCTCCATCCGGCTCCAGCCCTGCAGGCCCCTCACCCCCGAAGCCACAAGCCAAGACGGCTCCCCAATTTGCTCTTCCCGAGGGGGTGGCTCTGAGCCTGCTTTCACGTCTCCCCACGTCAGCCGGGATTTATACCACTTTCCTGCAGGGAGTCCTGCTCCATGCTGCTGCAGAGCATTCTCTCTATAACTTGCCACAGTTTAATTGCCAGACTTCACATTTAAAATATTATGGATCCAAGAAGAGGAAAATAAATAATTTCCAATAATGGGCAACTGAGACCCTGCAGCCGAGCCCGCCTGTGATGCGAATTGGTGGAAGCCTGCTGCGATCTTTCCCCTTGGGCCCTTTAGAGTGTGTGGTTTTCTTACAGAAACTCTTTCTTCACTCTGCTTCTCGGGGTGAAAAAGACTTTTGGGGAGATACTTGGTTAGAATCCTGAGGCTGTTAATCTCTAGTACCCTCCCATGGCATCCCCTTTGCTGAAGGTGCTGTGAAGGTTTAGGCAAGCCCAATTCTCATGAATCTTTTGTTCACACAGGCTTGGCAATCACCATCTAGACTGAAATTATAAACACAGTCTTCCTCCTGCCCTTCAAAGTTTCTAAACTCTACTAGTAATTCAGCCAGATTGCCCGTTAGAATAAACCAAACACGAATGGAAAAGAAACAGCATGAAAAACAGAAATTTTAAAAAAATGATTGGAGTAAAAAACATATTTTATCGACTCACTCTTCTACCAAGACAGAGATTAAAAAGAAAAACAGGCTTATTGTGAATCCAATATAAATTCTATCTAGATACATTAGGCCATTTCCTTCAAGTTCTTAGAAGCTGTTGATATGCATTTGTTTGATGGCTCTGATCTGATTTTTGACATGAGGCTGTGTATGCATTTTTAGAACTGGAAAAAATAGTATACTAATTTTAAAGTAAACAGAATGAAATGACTTCTCCCCATTTAGTAATATTTTTTTTTGCACTAGCCTTCCTGAAACTATTTCCATCTGCAACTTCATCTTTAGAAGTTTTAATAATTTTTTTAAATTTTGCCACTTGACTTTGATGAGTGCTGTTGGCAATGGATTCAGATGGCAGGGCCCTGGTTTAATCAATTGCAAGCGGCTTCCATAACCTTTGGTTTGGAAGTAAATGGGAGGAGAGCAGAAACTCAGTGGCACTTTCTCTTCTCTTTCAAACATATGTTCTTATTTAATAAATTCCCTCTCAAATAAAATAAGCCCATAGTTATTGGTGGTCAGTTTCATATAATAAGAGCTACTACAGTTTCCCATTAAAGAAAAATACAAGGCTGCAATAAAACAAAACGTGAGTCACTTTATTGGGTATGAAGTAATAAACTAGTGGTTATAATGATAACTCCTGTGATGTGCCTTACAGGAAAAAGACTTTGATTGCTGTGTTTGGTTTGGGGTGGGACTTCTTAGCTTAGTAGTACGGAAAACCAGTATGCAGTTAAATTCCACTTCTCTGTGTTCTTACAGAAACTAGAAGGTTTTACTCTCAGCAATGATCATAGCCATAATTGAGTGCATAATGTGGTGTTTAATATCTCAGTCTTCCATAAAACTCTACCTAAGGGCAGGAGCTGTTCAGTTTGGGCAGCTGAATTACTGCAGGCATGCATGGTAATTAGTATCCATTATAGAAGCAAGGCAAAAAGAATAGAAAGAAAGCAGAGGAGAGCAGGAAGAAAAAAAAAGAGAGAAGGAATAAAGGAAAAAATAAAGAGAAAACGGTAACTGGGGGAAAACAAAAGAAAAGAAAGACAGAGACCAAGAAAGAAACACAAAGAAAAAAAAAAGAGAGAGAAAACAGAAAGTAGAAAGTAGAAAAGAGAAAGACAAAGGAGCAAATGAAAGAAGGGTCTGAATTATTGGGAACCTACCATCTTAAGATTCTGCCAAGCTCCTTAAATTGACTTTTCAGAATACCTGTATCAAATAGGTATTTCTAACTTCAGTTATCTTTTTAAGGCAAGTAAACCACAGCACTACTAGTAAAGCGTTTCCAAAGCTTATTTCCAAAATGCCCTGTGTTGCACCTTACCGCCAACCTGAAACACAGTATTCTTCCCCAGCCCTTCAACATGCAGAGGCAGTAAAGAAAGCAAAGGTATTTCAACCAGAAAGGGTTGCTGAGTGCTGGGTGTCTGGGCCGTGCCCCATCTTTGCGGGTTCGGCTGGCTGGGAACCCACGGGGTGACACGGCTTGCGGATCAGAGATAAAGACAGAACATCATTACCCCTGGCAGGAATCATATTTTGTCACCGACCTGAGAACTCTTGTTGGACGCGGGTTCCAGTCCCCTGGAAATGATACTGCCCGGCCGGGGAATTTCTCTTAAAGATGCAATAATTCATGGCTGGATATTAACCAGATCTGTGACATACGGGGCTGCCACATCTTCTCATTTCACTGGCTCTAACCCTGCCGAANGGACACGACTGAAGCGACTTAGCAGCAGCAGCAGCAATGTCTAGATATGTATGGCATTTCAACATCACCTGTAAGAGGCCATCGGTAAACGCCACACATTTTTATCATTACAACTCAGTTAATTCCAGAAATAAACATGTAAGAGAACTTCATCCCCAGAGGCATAGAGGGAATAAGCTCTCTCCCACCTTTCCATTAGATGGTAAAGAACTCACCCGCAATGCACAGGACCTGGGTTTGATCCCTCGGTCGGGAAGATCCCTTGGAGAAGGAAATGGCAACCCACTCCAGCATTCTTGCCTGGAAAAACCCATGTTGGCAGGCTACAGTCCATGGGGTCACAAAGAGTTGGACACAGACTGAGCAACTCACACTTTCACTTTACTTTCACTTTCATCTTTCCATTGGCAAGATCGTTCTCATCCGTGTTTACCTGGATCAAAAACAGATGGAAAGGGAAACAGCACACATTGTCGCATGCTGGCAGCCTTCAGCAACACATAAGGCTGAGAACATCTTTGTAGGGAGGATGGTTGAGTTCTTTGCAGATTTGTAGCACACATATATTAATACATCGTGGATTATTTTGCTTTATTTGCATACACAAATATTTGATTTGTATTTAGAACTAACTGAGGGAACCCCTTTTCGTTTTTTTAAACTTTCCTGGGTCTCCATCCGGCTCCAGCCCTGCAGGCCCCTCACCCCCGAAGCCACAAGCCAAGACGGCTCCCCAATTTGCTCTTCCCGAGGGGGTGGCTCTGAGCCTGCTTTCACGTCTCCCCACGTCAGCCGGGATTTATACCACTTTCCTGCAGGGTTTCCTGCTCCATGCTGCTGCAGAGCATTCTCTCTATAACTTGCCACAGTTTAATTGCCAGACTTCACATTTAAAATATTATGGATCCAAGAAGAGGAAAATAAATAATTTCCAATAATGGGCAACTGAGACCCTGCAGCCGAGCCCGCCTGTGATGCGAATTGGTGGAAGCCTGCTGCGATCTTTCCCCGTGGGCCCTTTAGAGTGTGTGGTTTTCTTACAGAAACTCTTTCTTCACTCTGCTTCTCGGGGTGAAAAAGACTTTTGGGGAGATACTTGGTTAGAATCCTGAGGCTGTTAATCTCTAGTACCCTCCCATGGCATCCCCTTTGCTGAAGGTGCTGTGAAGGTTTAGGCAAGCCCAATTCTCATGAATCTTTTGTTCACACAGGCTTGGCAATCACCATCTAGACTGAAATTATAAACACAGTCTTCCTCCTGCCCTTCAAAGTTTCTAAACTCTACTAGTAATTCAGCCAGATTGCCCGTTAGAATAAACCAAACACGAATGGAAAAGAAACAGCATGAAAAACAGAAATTTTAAAAAAATGATTGGAGTAAAAAACATATTTTATCGACTCACTCTTCTACCAAGACAGAGATTAAAAAGAAAAACAGGCTTATTGTGAATCCAATATAAATTCTATCTAGATACATTAGGCCATTTCCTTCAAGTTCTTAGAAGCTGTTGATATGCATTTGTTTGATGGCTCTGATCTGATTTTTGACATGAGGCTGTGTATGCATTTTTAGAACTGGAAAAAATAGTATACTAATTTTAAAGTAAACAGAATGAAATGACTTCTCCCCATTTAGTAATATTTTTTTTTGCACTAGCCTTCCTGAAACTATTTCCATCTGCAACTTCATCTTTAGAAGTTTTAATAATTTTTTTAAATTTTGCCACTTGACTTTGATGAGTGCTGTTGGCAATGGATTCAGATGGCAGGGCCCTGGTTTAATCAATTGCAAGCGGCTTCCATAACCTTTGGTTTGGAAGTAAATGGGAGGAGAGCAGAAACTCAGTGGCACTTTCTCTTCTCTTTCAAACATATGTTCTTATTTAATAAATTCCCTCTCAAATAAAATAAGCCCATAGTTATTGGTGGTCAGTTTCATATAATAAGAGCTACTACAGTTTCCCATTAAAGAAAAATACAAGGCTGCAATAAAACAAAACGTGAGTCACTTTATTGGGTATGAAGTAATAAACTAGTGGTTATAATGATAACTCCTGTGATGTGCCTTACAGGAAAAAGACTTTGATTGCTGTGTTTGGTTTGGGGTGGGACTTCTTAGCTTAGTAGTACAGAAAACCAGTATGCAGTTAAATTCCACTTCTCTGTGTTCTTACAGAAACTAGAAGGTTTTACTCTCAGCAATGATCATAGCCATAATTGAGTGCATAATGTGGTGTTTAATATCTCAGTCTTCCATAAAACTCTACCTAAGGGCAGGAGCTGTTCAGTTTGGGCAGCTGAATTACTGCAGGCATGCATGGTAATTAGTATCCATTATAGAAGCAAGGCAAAAAGAATAGAAAGAAAGCAGAGGAGAGCAGGAAGAAAAAAAAAGAGAGAAGGAATAAAGGAAAAAATAAAGAGAAAACGGTAACTGGGGGAAAACAAAAGAAAAGAAAGACAGAGACCAAGAAAGAAACACAAAGAAAAAAAAAAGAGAGAGAAAACAGAAAGTAGAAAGTAGAAAAGAGAAAGACAAAGGAGCAAATGAAAGAAGGGTCTGAATTATTGGGAACCTACCATCTTAAGATTCTGCCAAGCTCCTTAAATTGACTTTTCAGAATACCTGTATCAAATAGGTATTTCTAACTTCAGTTATCTTTTTAAGGCAAGTAAACCACAGCACTACTAGTAAAGCGTTTCCAAAGCTTATTTCCAAAATGCCCTGTGTTGCACCTTACCGCCAACCTGAAACACAGTATTCTTCCCCAGCCCTTCAACATGCAGAGGCAGTAAAGAAAGCAAAGGTATTTCAACCAGAAAGGGTTGCTGAGTGCTGGGTGTCTGGGCCGTGCCCCATCTTTGCGGGTTCGGCTGGCTGGGAACCCACGGGGTGACACGGCTTGCGGATCAGAGATAAAGACAGAACATCATTACCCCTGGCAGGAATCATATTTTGTCACCGACCTGAGAACTCTTGTTGGACGCGGGTTCCAGTCCCCTGGAAATGATACTGCCCGGCCGGGGAATTTCTCTTAAAGATGCAATAATTCATGGCTGGATATTAACCAGATCTGTGACATACGGGGCTGCCACATCTTCTCATTTCACTGGCTCTAACCCTGCCGAACATTTCTAATACAGCAGGGGTGTTGGGTGAAATACGACTTTCTGATTGAATGAATGCCTGCAGGCCTCTGTGATAAACACCAGCCTAAGCGCACTGCGGCTTCTAAGCAGAGGACAAGTGCCAGATCCTCTAGATGAGTTAGCAGCAACCCCTTCCCCACAGCTCCCCCTCCTAACCAAATTATCTCCGTTTATTTTTCATCACATCTGACTGTGACCAATAATTTGTGTACGGCAAACATCAGTGTTTCTTGCCTGCCTTGCACGGTGCTGATTTTTCTCTGTCTCTTCGCGTTTGGACGCTAGCTAAATCTGACTTGAAGGCAGTTTAATAGAAGGCGTGTTTCAAAGAAACATTTGCTGTGCGGCAGGATTGATATAAACCGAAGCATGGGATAGTTAAAGTCCATCCACCTTATCGCTGTAACTTCCCCCACCTTTTTATTACCTTTGTTGGGTTCCTATGGCAAACATATTTCATTTTCTCCTGGTGTATTTTTCCAGCACTAAAGCTCTGCTTTTTTTAGGTCTACCTAGAAAATTTTCAGTTACATCATTTGCAAAACTATGTTGATGTTAACATTGAAAAACCTCTTTGCTTGCAGTTGTATATTTTATTTGGCTAAAAATGGCTCATGTCTAATACATTACATGTCCTTTGGTGATACTCTTTAAGCGAGAAATTCCAAAACTCACAAATACCGAATAGCCAAAAGTTCCAAAGCGGTGCATGAACGCTAAACATGCAATATATCTCCTCCTTTTCTAAACAGAAAGAGATTTCTCTCTGATTTGTTTGATAAATTTGACCCAAGATTTCCATTTGCAGTTATTGGAGTTCCTACTGTTTTTCTGCGTGTTGGTGGGCCGAGGCCTAATCACCCCGAAGCCCCACGGAGACCATAAATTACAGCGATGAGGCGAAGCTTTGTGCTTCTCGGGCTGCAGGAGAAGGCCATTTCGCTGCAGCCTATTTTGACAGGCATGAATTTAATTCATTGTTTTATGACAGACGGGAAAAGCGTACATGCTCATAGTACTGATTTATGGTCATTTGGGTCTGGAGGATTCTATAATTTGCAACTAATGTGAAAACAGATGGATAGGCAGACACCAAAGGTTAGGCTGACCCCTGGGTTCTCTCCCCTGGTTACAAATGGCGTCCATATGCGTCCAATCTCTCTGGGTGAGGTCTACATCGGTCGGCCAGACTCCATAGAGCGTGCTGCACCGTTCTTTCCTTTCCTGACTAAGTCGGCAAAAGTGAAATTTGGAGACCATTTCTAACCTTGGTTTTCCAAGAGTCATTCTGTGCCTTCTGCATGCGTGGGATCCTTCTCTTTCTTCTCTTTCTTTTCACATGAGAAAGGGCTTTTCTAAGGGTTGTGGGCTATTGTCCTTATTAGCTCAACATGCAATAGCGTGTAGAGGCGTCGTTGAATGTTTTCATTTCAGTTGACAAATTTGTTTTAAGAGAATGATTGATTGAAAATCATCGGTTGGGGACTTTCAAAGGAAATGCTTCAAGTTGGGGACGAGCAAGTATTTTTGTGAGAAACGTATTTTACGTAAACACATTTCTACCTTACAAATCACTTTGCATTTTTAGAAAATAAATGGGTTATTGAGTAAAGTTACTCCATTGATACTAAAAGTTTTTAATATATTTTTGGCTATTAAATGACCTCACCAAAGAGGTAACAACAGTGATCACGTCTCTTTTTGAAGAAAGAAAGGCATTTTGGATCTATAGTAACAAGGTAAATCCACTGTGAGTTTTAGTTGAACTGGTACTTGCCATCTGTTAACAAATACAATGTTAACAAATTATATATATAATTTGTTATTGATTTTCTTGTCCAGTTATTATAACATTATTTTCATTTTATAATTTCAGTTTTAATTTCAATATTAAAATTAAAGAAATCATTCATTGTAGTTCAGAAGATAAAGTTGTGTTTAATTCCACCTCCTTTTGTAAAGTGGAAACACAGATTGCTGATCCCTAAATAAGACTACAAAATCCAGATATAATTAAAGACTGTTTTAGTCTTGACCAAATTAGTATTCTGACAACAAAAGTCAAAATACATAGTGTTACACGGTGTTAAAATATTCCTGTATTTTTTTTATTCCATTTTAAAATTACATGTGAACCAGTCTAACGGCTACACCAGAGGCTTAACCAACACAACATGATTCGTGCTGGTCCAATCAGCAGGGTATTTGCAGCTTCACATGGTGCTATGAAGACAGCTGTATTTAACCTCATTTGACATTTCAACCTTTGTACACTCACCCCAGGAAGGGAAAATTTTAAGTGACTGAAAACTAATTTTAATTGGCATCTAAAAAAAATAAAATAAAACAAACACAGCAGATGAGTATTTTCTTAAGGCTGTGGTCTTCTTGACCATGGGCCTTCCCTGGTGGCTCAAAAGAATCTGCCTGCGATGCAGGAGACCAGGGTTCAATCCCTATGTTGGGAAGATTCCCTGGAGAAAGGCATGGCTACCCACTCTAGTGTTTTTGCCTGGAGAATTCCATGGACAGAGGAGCCTGGTGGGCTACAGTCCATGGGGTCATACAGAGTTGTACACGACTGAGGATATAACACTACTTGGCTGTAAGCTCCTTTTTAACTGTGGAAAGAAACTCATGTGTGTGGATTTTTTCCACACTTTACTTCCTGAAGCTGTAGGCTGGAGATGCCATTTTCATTTGACTGCACGAGTTCTTGCTTGCAGCATGTAGGAAATTTGATCTTCGTTGCAGAATGCAAACTCTTAGTTCTGGCATGTGGAATCTAGCTCCTTGACCAAGGATCAAGCCTAGGCCTACTGCCCTGGGAGCCACGGGACCACCAGGGAAGTCCTGCCATTTCCATTTTGGGCAAAAGCTACCACCATCTCTTTGTTGAGTCATGTGGGGGTGGCTTTCTCAGAAGATACTAACAAGAGTCACACATGAAAGTCTGTGAAATGACAAAGGGCAACATCTGATCTTACCGACTTGGCTCAAATTTTAATTTTTGTCCAGGGTTCAGACTGTCGACATAAAAACAGGCTTATTCACAGGATCACATGACATCAAAACAGGTATTAATACCAGGCACTTCCTTTGATCAAGTACTTTTTGGAGTGAGTTTTATTTATCTGCTCAGGTCAATTGCCTGGAAAGGGCCGTATCTGGACCCCTGAGCCCTGGGAAAGGAAAGGAGGCAGCGACTGGTTGCCCCATGGAGGCTAGCCCTGCTGTCAGCCTTCATACCCACACCTGTCTCCATCTGCTCCTCACTTTCTTTCGTCTTCCAGAACTCTGGAAGACGAACTCCTACCCAACATGTTCATGCCCTCAGCAGTGTCTGGGGCTGGGACTGGATGGTGGGCAAGAGCTCAGGACTCTGCTTTTGCATGAACTCTCCTGGCTTTCCCTGAGTCCCCTGTGCATCTCTGTCCCAAGCACCCCACTTTCAAAAGGTTGGTAGCTCAAGACCCTTTTATTTTGCTGGGAACCTGACTTGATTATATTAGCTTTTAAAATTCCTTTATTGAAAGAGAAAAACAAACACCGTATATTAATGCATATATGAGGCATCTGAAAAAATTGGTATAGATGATCTTATTTACAAAGCAGAAACAGAGATACAGAGGTAGAGAACAAACATGGATACCAAGGGGGAACGAGGAGAGGTGAGATGAATTGGGACTGACTTATACACACTATTGATACTATGTAGTAAATAGAGTACTAATGAGAACCTACTTGTAGCACAGGGAACTTTACTCAATGCTTTGCGTTGACCTAAATGGGAAGGAAATTCAAAAAGGAGGGGATATATGTATAGGTGTAGCTGATCAACTTTGCTGGACAGTAGAAACTAATACAACATTGTAAAGCAACTATTATTATTATTCTTAATATTCCAACAAATTATTATTATTCAAAAAAAATTTTTTTTAAATTCCATGACCTACCTCAGTGTCTGGAACATAGGAGTTGTTCAATAAAAATTAGTGAAAAGTTGAATATGTTGAAAGGAATATGTTCCTTAAGTCAATTGCGTAATGATAGACATCAGTCAGGATGCTGTAGATTATGAAATAAATTAATGGTATATCTATAACATATATGTAGTTATAAAGGGATTTCAGAGACATAAGAACTATAGGTGAGGAGACCAATTCTATGCATTAAATTAAAGCATTTTAACCATCACTGGCATTTTTTGATGGCTCAGATAACAGATACATACACCCCTAGGGGTAGCCTTGCTGACAATTCACACAAAATAAAAGCCAATTTCTCAGCTTCATCCTCTGCTCACTTTCTGGCTCCGAAGGTACCAAGGTTCACAATTTCTAAATCTCTCATACTTTCTTCTTTCTATTTATAAAAACATATATGGTATATGTGGGCAAACCGTTCTATCTTGGTTTGTATGTTTTTATTTTTAACTAAATGAGTAGCTAACACACTTCCAACGTGCCTGAGATTTTTGTAGGCGCTGAACAGTGAGAGACTTTATTTTCTTGGGCTCCAAAATCACTGCAGATGGTGACTGCAGCCATGAAATTAAAAGGTGCTTGCTCCTTGGAAGAAAAGTTATGACCAACCTAGACAGCATATTGAAAAGCACAGACATTACTTTGCCAACAAATGTCTGTCTAGTCAAAACTATGGTTTTTCCAGTTGTCATGTATGGGTGTGAATGTTGGACCATAAAGAAAGCTGAGCGCTGAAGAATTGATACTTATGAACTGTGGTGCTAGAGAAGACTCTTGAGAGTCCCTTGGACTGCAAGGAGATCCAACTAGTCTATCTTAAAGGAAATCAGTCATGAATATTCATTGGAAGGACTGATGCTGAAGCTGAAACTCCAATAGTTTGGCCACCTCATGCGAAGAACTGACTCACTGGAAAAGACCCTAATGCTGGGAAAGTTTGAAGGCAGAAGGAGAAGGGGATGACAGAGGATGAGATGGTCGGATGGCATCACCGACTCGATGAACATGAATTTGAGCAATCTCCAGGAGCTGGTGATGGGCAGGGAAGCCTGGCGTGCTGCAGCCCATGGGGTCGCAAAGAGTTGGGCACGACGGAGCAACTGAACTGCCTGACTGTGTTTCATTCATCTGATAATCAGAGCAGCCTTAGGCGATAGGCACTGTCAGGGCACCAGTCCTAGAAACATTAAGACCAAGACCAGGGAGGCTGAAGAACGCGCGCAAAGCAGTGACTGATGCTCAGAGGACAGGAGTGCAGGCAGTCTGGGTCCAGAGCCCACGCTCTCACCTCTGTGCTCTGACACATTGAAAAGGAGAACAAACCTGATAGACCACTTTGTAACTTTTTTTTTCCATTTCATAATATGTCTTGGATATTTTTTCATTTCCTTACATAGAGATATAACTCATTTTAAAAATTACAAGCTAATATTCCATAGCATCAATGAATGCTAACTTACTTTGCCATTCGACATCCATGGATGTTTAGGTTGATTCCAGTCTTTTATTATTATAAACTTACAACAAATATTCTTGTATACTTTTTGTGTGTAATGTGGCAGTATCTCTAACTGACATACCTAAAAGCGAAATGTTGGGCTGGGGGAAGGTATACGACATTTTAATAAATGCTGCTAAATTTCCATCCTGGAAGACTTCGCCAGCATTTCCAGCAACCAACATTTTTTTTTTTTTAAAAGAGTAGGAAATATCCCAAAGCAGTAGTTGATAGTTTTAATTTGTGTTGTGCTAATTATATCAGAATTCATTTTTACCATTTGTCTATTGATTTGTAGAGATTCTAGATATATTCTGGACACTAATTCTACACATGTAACATATATTAACACATTTTCTCATTCTGTTATTCTGTTTCTTATTCTGTTATCTGTTTCTTATTAACAGATATCTGTTAATCTGTTGACTTATTATTCCACTGTTTTAATTTTATTTATTTATTTTGGCCATGCTGTGAGGCACACAGAATCTTAGTTCCCTAGGAACTGAACCCCACCTCCTGCAGTGGAAGCATTGGATTCTAACCACTGGACCACACGGAAGTCCCCACACTGTTTTAAAGGTTTATGAGAACAGATCTTTTCTGTGTTTTTTATACTGCTTAAGGAATTCTTTCTTACTGATTTTAATTGGACATTTTATTATAGCACAATTGCATTGAGATTTATTTATTTACCTGCTTATTTATATGCAGGTGTTATTCTGGAATTTATTAATGTTTATAGTGAAGGTATACTATGCTTTATGCTATTCAATTTTCCAATCCTATTTATTGAATAATTCTTTTGCTCTTCACTGATTTGGAATACTATTTTACCATTAATTTAATAAACATTACTTCTATTCTGATAATTATAGTAAAATTAGCAAATAAAAAGTACAAAGGAGACAAAAATTATCACAGTATATTAAATTATTGTTTTTTGATGATTTCTCCCCAACCTGGTTATTACTTTTTTAAAATATAAATTTATTTATTTTAATTGAAGGTTAATTACTTTACAATATTGTATTGGTTTTGCCATACATCAACATGAATCCTCCACAGGTATACACGTGTTCCCCATCCTGAACCCCCTCCCACCCCCCTCCCCTTACCATCCCTCTGGGTCATTTCAGTGCACCAGCCCCAAGCATCCAGTATCAAGCATCAAACCTGGACTGGCGATTCGTTTCATATATGATATTATACATGTTTCAATGCCATTCTCCCAAATCATCTCACCCTCACCCTCTCCCACAGAGTCCAAAAGACTGTTCTATACATCTGTGTCTCTTTTGCTATCTTGCATACAGGGTTATCGTTACCATCTTTCTAAATTCTTATATATGCGTTAATACACTGTATTGGTATTGGTTATTACTTTGTATAGCTGACTTTTACCCTGTCACTTCTTACGATATAGTAAACATTTTCGTGTATCATTAAGTAATTACAACAACAGTGGAATACTATGTCTGGTATCAAATTAGCAGAGGCTTCTAAAAACACAATACTTAGAGGTGGTGAAACTGGAGATTGATTGGACTTGACAATGCTGCTGGTAGCAACTTTTTGTGCAAATGTTCTGGAAAAAAAAAAAGATAAAATAATTGAAGAGTATTGCAGTATTCGTGTGCCCTGATCTAACAGTTTACTTGCAAGATAGGCATCCAAAGGGACTAACCAGAGATGGAATCAAAGATTAATATGTAATCTGTTGCAGGTATTTTTGTAAGACTAAAAATAATGAAAACCCTAAACTGTCCAACAAGGAGGATGGTTAGCCGAGGTGCATTGACTCAATGCAGTGAGTGCAGTGGGCCTGGTGGGGTGGCCATTGGTACCCTCTGCCACATGCTATCAGCTCCCACCTCCCTGACACGGGGGAGGCTGGCACTGTCTGGAGCCCTAGTGTGACTGGGGCTCTGGCTGCCTCATGATGAGTCATGAGCACAAGTGACACGAGTCACTTCCAGGCCAGAATATTTAACTGCCAAAAGGAAACACTCCAGGGTTAGCAAGGAGACCGGCAATGTTTGAAACAACAGGCTGAGAGATGATAATCAGGAAACAACTTCTGCTAGTCATGTTACAGGAAGAACAAACAAATCTGACTGGATGTTAGATTTGTTTCTTTTACTTTATTTTTATTTTTTTAAATCACTAAGTCTTTTAGAAATTTTATTTATTTAATTTTGGCTGCTCTGGCTCTCCGTTGCTATGCCAACCTTCTCTAGCTGCTGTGAGCTACTCTCGAGTGAAGGTGCACAGGCTTCCCATTGTGGTGACTGCTCCCCTTAGGGAGCGCAGGCTCTAGGATGCGGGTTCAGTAGTTGTGGTGCATGGACTCAGCTGCCCAGCAGCATGTAGAATCCTTCTGGCCCAGGGATCGAACCCATGTCACTGGCACTGGCAGATGGATTCCCAACCACTGGACCACCAGGGAAGTCTTGTTTCTTTTACTTTAACCTTTGCTTCCTATTGCTTTGTTCATTAAAAGACATAATGGCTTTCCTCGGGGAACCCTGCCCCTCTGCTTGAAGGTTAAATGAAAAGTGCCTTTGTTCAAGGAGACACTCTGACCCTGTCCACCTGTAAATGGCTGCAAGAAAGGAGAAATTAACACACCCCCTCTGAAAGAGACGGGAATACCAGACCACCTGATCTGCCCCTTGAGAAACCTGTATGCAGGTCAGGAAGCAACAGTTAGAACTGGACATGGAACAATAGACTGGTTCCAAATAGGAAAAGGAGTATGTCAAGGCTGTATATTGTCACCCTGCTTATTTAACTTCTATGCAGAGTACATCATGAGAAACGCTGGGCTGGAAGAAGCACAAGCTGGAATCAAGATTGCCAGGAGAAATATCAATAACCTCAGATATGCAGATGACATCACCCTTATGGCAGAAAAGTGAAGTTGCTCAGTTGTGTCCAACTCTTTGCAACCCCATGGACTGTAGCCTGCCAGGCTCCTCTGTCCATGGGATTCTCCAGGCAAGAATACTGGAGTGGGTTGCCGTTTCCTTCTCCAGGGGATCTTCCCAACCCAGGGATCGAACCCAGTTACTCCTGCATTGCAGGCAGATGCTTTATCCTCTGAGCCACCAGGGAAGCCCCTATGAAGTGAAGAGGAACTAAAAAGCCTCTTGATGAAAGTGAAAGAGGAGAGTGAAAAAANACCTCAGATATGCAGATGACACCACCTTTATGGCAGAAAGTGAAGAAGAACTAAAGAGCCTTTTGATGACAGTTAAAGAGAAGAGTGAAAATGTTGGCTTAAAGCTCAATTAAGATCGTGGAATCTGGTCCCATCTCTTCATGGCAAATAAATTGGGAAACAGTGGAAACAGTGGCTGACTTTAATTTTAGGGGCTCCAAAATACTTCAGATGGTGATTGCAGTCAAGAAATTAAAAGACACTTACTCCTTGGAAGGAAAGATATGACCAACCTAGACAGCATATTGGAAAGCAGAGACATTACTTTGTCAACAAAGGTCCGTCTAGTCTAGGCTATGGTTTTCCCAGTAGTTACATATGGATGTGAGAGTTGGACTATAAAGAAAGCTGAGCACCGAAGAATTGATGCTTTTGAATTCTGGTATTGGAGAATACTCTTGAGAGTTCCTTGAACTGCAAGGATATCCAACCAGTCCATCCTAAACGAGATTAGTCTTGGGTGTTCATTGGAAGAACTGATGCTGAAGCTGAAACTCCAATACTTCGGCCACCTAATGCGAAGAATTGACTCGTTTGAAAAGATCCTGATCCTGGGAAAGATTGAGGGCAGGAGGAGAAGGGGATGACAGAGGATGAGATGGTTGCATGGCATCACCGACTCAATGGACATGAGTTTGTGTAAACTCTGGGAGTTGGTGATGGACAGGGAGGCCTGGTGTGCTGTGGTTCATGGGGTCGCAAAGAGTCAGACATGACTGAATGACTGAACTGACCTGAACTGATTCCAGTTCAGTAGTTTTAACTTCTGGTTTACAGTATAACTAGAGAGGGACAGGTAAGGGAAATGATTACTCTTTTAGATGTAGAGATAGCAGATAACTAAGGCACTTTATCTGAATGATAACTATGAACTTCAAGATCAGTGTCTGT
>SJYX01020955.1:77689-92308 GCA_006410675.1 Oreotragus oreotragus
AAAAAAAAAAAAAAAAAAGACTTTATGCTAAGGAAAACCAGCACTAACGAAGCCAAAGCTGAAAGGATCTTCCCAGAAACAAACTTTGTCCTAGCAAAAGCTACAACATAATCTAAAGAAAGGAACACATTCAATAGGAGAAGGAGTTAACTAATTCTTGTCCAGCTCTGAGAAAAACACAGTGACGTGGGAAGATCTGAGGACAAAAATTTGCAACTATGTCCACACCTAGAAAAGAGAAAAATAATTGTCATATCATGCATTAAACATCCAAAGGTGATGATGAGAGACAGTGGGCTCGAGATCCTTACTTTGTTTTTTTATTTTACTTGTTTTTAAATTTCTGTAATATTTTATTTTGTATAGTGAAAACAAACCATGTTCATCACGAGAAAAGAAGAAAATACTAAAAATATAATTTTGATTTAAGATTATATATCACACATTATTCCATGATCATAATTTTCATTTATCTATCCATACATAGAATTAAATACATCAAAAAAAAATCATGGTAATGATCTGAGGGAATGTGTTACAGGAACTTTTCCATTTTCTTTTTACTGATTTTTATACTTTTCAAAATATAAACTATTTTGTCTCCTTTTTCTAATAAGAAAAAAATAAACAATGTGCTTTTATATAAAGGTAGCTCTCAAGGAACCTGGTTTCTGCTCCCTGCAGGCAAAATTCTGAGTGTTTTTACTGCAAGTGGTTGCTGTTGTTCAGTTGCTAAGCGGTGTCCAACTCTTTGCAGCCCCACGGACTGCAGCACGGCAGGCCCCTCTGTCCTCCGCTATCTCCTGGAGTTTGTTCAAACTGCACGTGGGGACAAACCATTTCATCAACTTGCGTCTCTGGCTTAAATTCTACAGGCGCTATCCCACTTCTGTTTGTGTCTTGTGTAAATTTCCAGGAGGAGGTGGGTGCAGCCTTAGGAGGAGGGGCCCCTTGTCTATGCGTCCATGTCTTGTGATGGATGTCTCCATCACATCCCGCAGGTGTGGTTGAAAGTTGATTCCTCGAGGGAAACAGGCTGTGGCCGGCAGAGCTGTAGGAATGCTATGGCTCAGATGGACGTCACCAGAAGAATGTTTAGAGCCAAACCCTGGAAACCGTGACCCCAGGAGAAGTTCCCGGATGGAGAATGGTACCATGTTTCCATGACCTGCAACTCAGTTTCTGGTAAGTGTTGCTGGCAGCATCCAGGTCTGAAGCTGAGATGGACTTGACTGTCACTGTGATGGGATTTGCTGAAAAATTTAACCCTGATGTTTGTATTTGAACACTTGCTGCGTCTAACAGCTGCAAGTTCCCTTCCTCTCAGCTGAAGGCTGCCAGCAGGAACTGACTGCCTATGGGCTTCTGTAAACGGCAGAGTCCAGAAAAAACTGGGGGTGTCGACCTGCCCAGCACCCGTCTATCAGCGGGTCACACTCCTTCCCTACAGGATGTGTCTCCCTGCCTCCTCACTCCCTGGACTTTTTCCTGACTTTGCTTTTCATACCACAAAAATTCATGCCTTACGTGCCTTTTTCTATCCTGCTGTGTGGCTGTCAAACCTCAGATTCAGTAGGTGGCCATGGAATTGTGCCTCCAACACTGTAAGGAGAGTGGAGGTGGTGTCAACACCACTCAAGACAGGATCTTTCAGCGCTAGGTGTAGGGGCTAATGATGCAGAGCTAGCATCATTTCCACCACTGAAAGCCTGGTACCTCCTTTGCCCGAGCGGGCCAGGTGGTCAGACATCACCTGTGTTCCAGGAGGTGGTTTCTCTGCACCCAGGATTGACTGAGCCGTGTCCAGAGGCCTGGCAGCCGAAACACAGCAGTTTTTCCAAACGTAATCTTCCACTGAACAAATCTCTATTCTGTCTACATGGTGGTGCTGGCAGCTGTCCCTCCAGACCTCAGCTGCCACATGGTGGGGATCCCCAGCTCAGAAGTCTAGCCGAGGTTCTGTGCCTTTTGAACCCCATGGGGAAGGGGCAGTTCATAGGGGTCTGCTGGCTGGTGGGAAAAATAAATGTTCAGTTGTGTTTTCTAGAGTGAGTTGACTGGCAATTCCAAGCTATAGATTTACATTTTAAGACCCACTTACATGACAATTGTACCTTCTTTTATAAATAACTTCAAGAGTGGTCAGAAGAGCTGGTTAGAACCTGAGGCCCAGCAGTCAGTCTGGGGAGATAAAGGATTAAACAGCAAATTACATAGGCAGACTAACTGCAGACAGTAAAGAATCTGCTTGCAATGCAGGACACCTGGCTCGATCCCTGGGTTGGGAAGATCCCCTGGAGAAAGGTGTGGAAACCCACTCCAATATTCTTGCCTGGTGAATACCCCCCAGAGGAGCCTGGCCGGTTATAGTCCATGGGGTCGCAAAGAGTTGGACATGACTGAATGACAACATATTAACCCTAATACACAAAGTGTTTTAAACACTTTCATCCTTCCTAAATCCTTCCTGCATCCCTGAAAAAGTGACAGAAAGTATAAGCTATTTGGCTTTTCTTAGAAAATGCAGGAAGATTATAACCTAGAATAGGCTTTGAGGCTATAATTCTAACCAAGAGAGAGGCTCTGCCAATGGATAGAGCCCTATAGTTTCCCCAAGGATCCCTCCATGGTCAGGGTCCTCGTCTGTCCTGTAACAACTCTGCTAAGTTCCTATTCTTTCTTCATTTTTTCTCATGCCCTCTCTCTTTGCCTCTGACTTGCTTCTCTGATGAAGACTGCAGATACAGAGAAGTGAAGTGTGGTAAGGATGGACCAGGTCTTGCCAGTGGGCGCTGAAAGGTTGCTTATTTTAGCACAACTTTTACATAGGGTTCCCTTCAGAAGCCTCTCCAACTGGGCTGTCCTGTGAGAGGGGAGTACTTACTCAGAGAGGAATAGAATTTAATATAAACATTCTTTGCCCCCCAAAATGAACCAACATGAAAGATGAAAGCCTGGTCTCAGATTGTCTATATAACTGGCTGATTCAATATCTAAACTCACAGAATTGCCTTCCAATTAATTTTGAGATTGGATGGAAAACATGTTCAAATTTTGCCCTAAATCATTCAGCCAGCAACTACTTCTGTGCCCTTCATATAAGCCTGGTACTGTGTATTTAGGTTTTATTTCTCCAGGGCCCCCCTCCCCGCCAAAAAAAAAGAAATCTACGAAATTGCTGCCTGGATTGGTACACCACGTGCAGAAGTCATGGTTCCTTCACAGGGTATCACAGAGCCCCTTCTCCCCCTGCAGAATACAGATCTTGTCTTTTCTTAATAGAACTTTGTCACACTTCTGCAGGTGCTTTCTTTGACAACAGAAGGATTCTTATTTGAGGGAGAATTTCCAAAAGGACTCAATCCAGATTTGCTCTGAAGAATCGCAGGATGGTCCAAAATTTGCCTGACAATAGCTTTATTTATGACCTGACCTCCCTGACAGCAGGGACAAATGAAATGACACCAGCTCTGTGATGCCAAAAGGAGAGTCCAGTCAGCAAAGGCTTGGGCTTAATTCCATCTCGTCTTCCCTAATGAGGAAAAGTCACCTAGCGTAAAACTCCTTTATGTTATCACAGATCTTGGTCCCTGACTTGAAGCAGTCCATCCAGGAAACTCCAAGTTTGGGGTCAAAGTAGTGAGGAGTGTCCTGAAATGTGATGAGGTGGGAAGTGAGCGACATTTAACTTCTAAGAAAATCTACCAAATGAAACTTTAATTAGGTCACTTAAAAAATAGTGATATAACTTGAAGATTAGATGACCAGTGTTGAGCTTTTGATTTTCTCTCTATATATATATGTATATATACGTGTGTGTGTGTGTGTGTGTGTGTGTGTATGCTGCTGCTGCTGCTAAGTCGCTTCAGTCGTGTCTGACTCTGTGCGACCCCATAGACGGCAGCCCACCAGGCTCCCCCGTCCCTGGGATTCTCCAGACAAGAACACTGGAGAGGGTTGCCATTTCCTTCTCCAATGCATGAAAGTGAAAAGTGAAAGTGATGTCGCACAGTCGTGTCCGACTTTTAGCGACCCCATGGACTGCAGCCCACCAGGCTCCTCCGCCCATGGGATTTTCCAGGCAAGGGTACTGGAGTGGGGTGCCATTGCCTTCTCCGGTGTGTGTGTATATGTATATACATATGCAACATGTATACAGTTTATAATGTGTCATTACAGTTCATGATAATTGTAACCTCTGCCAATCTAACATGGAAAAACTAGAATTCTTGGTGCTTGTCTGATCCACTGTGGAGGGCCCTTTGAATAAGAGTGTGCACAGACCATATATGACAAGTGCCCACAAGTGAAGGAAGTCCAAAAATGGTAAAAGTGCCTTTAATAATTTTGTCTAATAATTTTTATTTTCCTAATAATAGTCTGTCTCAAAGTTTAGGCATGAGGTTTTATTTAATGTATGCTTGTATCAATTTTTATAAGCCAGAATTTAAAATAATATGTGGTATTGTATTTTACTGTTGTGTTAGTACTCTTTGTATTTCCTGAAATGTTAGCTATGCCATAGGGGGGAAAAATATGAGTCAATTTTCTTGGCAAGACATCGTGGTAACAGAACCACTGCAACAAAAGAGGATTTACAGGACAGTATTTGGATAATTAGTTTAACGCTTTAATCTAAATGATTCTATTTCTCTGAAAACTTCATTATTTCAGCATCAAGAGTCCCTCTTCTGTACATAAGAAACAGGCAGTATGCAAGCATATACTTAACACTGGTAAAACACCCCCTTCCCCCGCCAAAACAGAACACATATTACATATTCATTTATTAGCTTTTAACTACTCAGAGATAGTTCAAAAATATCATAACATTCACAGCTTACAAATAAATTAATTTTTTTACTTGTCTGAGGAAAAAAACAAAGAAATCTTTTCCTTAAACTCTTTAAAGTTTTCCGTAGTCATTTACATTTTTGAGACGCCATTTCCTTCTAGATTTTTAAAGCAATATAAACATTTATGTGCTGCCAAAATACTCTAAGCCTAAATATATATTTCTATATATTTTTATTGTTCTGAGCTCACTTTATGGGCAACGTAATTTTGGGAAACTCATGCACACTACATGGAAAATACTTTTGAATTTTATCTCATTGTTATCTAATTAATAAATGGATTTTCAGTGTAAATAGAAAAAAAAGGTATAAAATATCTAGAATGAATGTAGTTTTGTAACCAAGCAACTCTGGATTTCACTACGCATACCATGCTTTAAGTTCTGCCCTTTCCCAAACCCCAAGTCCTACCTTCAACTTCTGGCTTCAGACACGCCCAAGGAAGCGAGACCCTGGAAGTCTGAGACTGAAAATGAAAAGGCAAAGTAAAGTTCTTAAAAAAAAGGTATAAAATATCTAGAATGAATGTAGTTTTGTAACCAAGCAACTCTGGATTTCACTACGCATACCATGCTTTAAGTTCTGCCCTTTCCCAAACCCCAAGTCCTACCTTCAACTTCTGGCTTCAGACACGCCCAAGGAAGCGAGACCCTGGAAGTCTGAGACTGAAAATGAAAAGGCAAAGTAAAGTTCTTTAAAGCATTCAGTCATCTTGAAAACAACCGCATTAGAGAAACATTCACATATGTGTTTCTCTAGTTAAAAGGTGGTAGAAAGTGAAAGTAGAACATTGATTCTGAATTCTAACAGGCTTGATTTAAATTTTGATCTCTCGATGTCTAAGCATTTTTTCCTCCCGTCTCTAAAAGATGCCTGACTCAAAATATATTCCGGTCCTGCGGATGCCATACCCTGTAGTTTGGGAATGTGTGGGAGAGAGAGTTAAGGCTATAGAAGTAGGTAAATGCAGCCATTTCCTCTCAAAAGAATGCAACAGTTAGTCCTGCCACTTGAGCAATGATAGTGTTTCAAAACAGTATTTTAGAATTGAGAGGGGCCTTTTGAGTTCAGACTGTGTGTACATCCAGGCTGCCTTGCCTAGTCTTCAGTTTCTCGTGTGTAAATAGACTAGCAGGCTCACCCATGGGACCTGGACCACCATAAGTCAGCATCCCAGCATGCCTCGGGGGCACAGGTTACAGGTGTCAACTAACAAGATTCACGACATGCGAGCTGCAAGTTAAATTCTGTCTGGTACAAAATGAGGACTGCAGCCTGGGAGACAGCACCTCAGAGAGCTCAGAAAGACTGCTCCAAAGAGGCAGTGGGGGAAGGTCAATATATAAGATTTCCATGAAGGAGGAGTTCAATGCAATCAGTGCTTACTTTACAAAAGGTTTTCTGATAGTCATGAGGAGCTGATGTCACCATCCGGGGATTTAGTGCTTTTCTAGATATGAGGAAACACAAGGACTGGGATCATGATATCAGTCCCTGAAAATATCTAACTATCTAAAGACCTGTTTCTTTATTTTCTTGGGCTCCAAAATCACTGCAGATGGTGACTGCAGCCATGAAATTAAAAGGCAGTTGCTCCTTGGAAGAAAAGCTATGACAAACCTAGACAGCATATTAAAAAGCAGAGACACTTAACCAGCAAAGGTCCATCTAGTCAAAGCTACAGTTTTTCTAGTAGTCATGTATAGGTGTGAGAGTTGGACCGTAAAGCAAGTTGATGCCAAAGAATTGATGCTTTTGAACTATGATGTTGCAGAAGACTCTTGAGAATCCCTTGGAGGAGATCCAACCCATCAATCCTAGAGGAAATCTGTCCTGAATATTCATTGGAAGGATTGATGCTGAAGCTGAAGCTCCAATACTTTAGCCACCTGATGTGAAGAACTGACTCATTGGAAAAGACCCTGATGCTGGGAAAGATTGAAGGCAGGAGGAGAAGGGGATGACAGAGGATGAGATGATTGGATGGCACCACCGACATGATGGACACGAGTTTGAACAAGCTCCAGGAGTTGGACAGGGAAGCCTGGGGTGCTGCAGTCCATCGGGTCACAAGGAGTCAAACACGACTGAGTGACTGGACTGACTGAAAGACCTGTTCCGTCAGTTTCCCTGGAGAACAGAGTGCCTCGCTCTCCAGCCTGAATTCCCTTCAGGGAGTCTTGAAGGTCAGCAGCTGCAACGGCACAGGCAGATGGCAAATGCCCTTGTTGCTGTTGTTCAGTGGCTGGTGAGTGCTCTTGGCAAGTGCCAGTTAGTAGCTGACACAGCGAAACAGAGAAGGGGGTATGCGAGGTGTCTGGGGGGAAGCTCGGGACATGTCCATTCTTTCTCTTTCTTTATTACATTTTCTACAAGTGGGTGAAGATTCAATTCATCTCTCATTCATTTCAAGAGGGAGGTGTCAAAATCACAGCAAACAGGAAGAGCCCGCCTGCTCGACCTGCCTGGCACGAAGCAATAACTCCCGGGTCATTTTCTGTGTTTAATTTTGTTTTGTTTTGTCTGCAGGACTGAGTCCCCACCCCATGAAAGTACTAGTGAACTAATTGCTGGGTTATTTTTCTTGCAGCAATTTTAGTGTTTTATTAGTTTTTCTACTTCAAATCACTAGTGATTTAAGTCCACTCCGGCATCTGAAATGTTACAGTTCGATAAAATAAGTAAATTAATAAAATCTAAAGTGCTTCCAAGCTGGGCAGACGCCTTTCGGTATGCTAAGCTTTTACTGCTCTTCCCAGCTGATATTTATAACTCAGCCCATATGCGGTTATAAAGATTTATTATGAGCCTGTGGAATAAGTTCTGTTAATGTGTACAGTAAACGTCCAAGTTTTGACTCTGTGAGCCTTGGAGATTTCTAATAAGATGAAGCCATCTTGACCAAGGGCCAAGCCATGCACCATTGGAATGAAGCCTTGTATTGACGAGCACTAAGCTGTGCACCCCAGACTGTACACACCACGTGTGTGTGTGTGTGTGTGTGTTTGCCGAAAACATCTGTGAATGTCAGGTAGGTATTTTTCTTCTTCATCACTGTTCTCAGCTGAGAAGAGTTAAGTTGAAGGATCCATTGACCAAAAGTTGAAATGGAAATTTTTAAGATGATAAATAAAAGCTGGACTGAGCCGGGCCAGAGCCAGCCAGAAGTATAGTGAATGGGGCGTCTGTCCACGACCTGGCTGGCCGAGTCCAGCTGCTGGGCGGTTACTCCAGGCTCATCAGGAGAGAGAAAGTTGCAGCCACCAGCTGGTGTGGATCCTCACCACTTTCCCTTCCATGGCCCAGGCCTCTTTTTTCACTTACTTCATTCATTTTGAGACACTTCTGTTGTCCTTAATGTATGTGTATATTTTTTTTCAAGTGCATATCTGCCTTCTGGGAAAGAGAAAATTCTTAAAATAAAACAATAGCATGAGATAGTTTCAAAAGGTTTGCAGTACTTTTCTTGACCTTGACTGCATTAGAATCATCTGAGAAACCTTTAAAAATATTTTAAAAATCCTCCCCAAGTGCTGTTGGAACATGGTTTTTTTGTTTGTTTTCCTTAGAGAATTCCCAGCTGCTAATATGCAGTTCAGGTCACAAACCTGTGAACGAAGTACCAGCACTAATTCTGACTCAAAGATTAGAGAATGGTGAAAAAGTGACCTTTCATATAAGTTTTGAAAATAAGTAACACTTGAGAGTCCCTTGGACTGCAAGGAGATCCAACCAGTCCATTCTAAAGGAGATCAGCCCTGGGTGTTCTTTGGAAGGAATGATGCTAAAGCTGAAACGTCACTACTTTGGCCACCTCATGTGCAGAGTTGACTCATTGGAAAAGACTCTGATGCTGGGAGGGATTGGGCACAGGAGGAGAAGGGGATGACAGAAGATGAGATGGCTGGATGGCATCACTGACTCGATGGACATGAGCCTGGGTGAACTTCGGGAGTCGGTGATGGACAGGGCGGCCTGGCATGCTGTGATTCGTGGGGTCACAAAGAGTCAGACACGGCTGAGTGACTGAACTGAACTGAACATTTGTCTACTCCCCAGAACTTCACAATATCTGAAGATAGATTGAGATGCCTGATTAATTCAACCTAAAATTTCTTTGTGTGATGATTTAATATGTGATTCTACTATAAGCAATATTCTAGATGGACTTTTGTCCCAAACGAGGAATTAATGTAAAATTTCAGAGTAAATAAACCTGGACTGGCGCTAGAAAATTCTGAGGCCCTCTCTACATGTTTCTTCTGACTGAACAACAATCTTCTCAGATGGCTATCCATCTTTGAAATAAGCAGAAAGCCCTGGATTTTAGCTGGACCTGTTCATGGTTGGACAACGTGATCTTCTCTGTCAATTTCCTTTCCAAAACATGCCTGAAATCTATACATTCTCCCCACCCCGTTTCCACTGCTGCCATCACCTACCCAGGCAACTGTGGACTCCAGAGCAAAGTATACAAGCATCTTCTGCATCTCCCTCCAAACCTGGTCTCCACATGAGCTATGTCCCCGCCTCCCATTGACATCCACTTAAAGCCCTTCATGCCTTTTCACGGCACTGAAACCAAAATCCAGATTCCTCACCAGGCTACAGGCACCACTGGATCCTCTCAAACACATAGACTGCATTCTCTGACCTCACCCATCATGTATTCTCACTTCTTTCCCACTGGGAGACTTTCCCCAAGCTGCTGCTTCCCCCAGGCATGCTTCCTGCCTGTTTCAGTTTTTATCACCCTCTGTCTCAGCCTGTTTTTTCGCTCCTTTATAACATTTCAAGTTTGCAACCTTCCATTGCGTTTCAGATGGAAGTCCTGGACTTCCCAGGAGGTACTAGTGATAAAGAATCCACCTGCTAATGCAAGACATGTAAGAGATGTGGGTTCAATCCCTGGATTGGGAAGATCCCCTGGAGGAGGGCAAGGCAACCCACTCCAGTATTCTGGCCTGGAGAATCCCATGGACAGAGAAGCCTGGCAGGCTACTATCCATAGTGTCACAAAGAGTCAGATACAGCTGAAGTGACTTAGCACCCACGCACCCATGTATGCTCCAAGCCTGTCTCCTCCATTAGAATGGAAGTCCCCTGAGGACAGGGACAAAGATGTTCCCTGTTTCATCTACAGTTTCTTGAACATGCCTTGTGTGTATTGAGTGCTCAAGAGATATTTGTTAAATGAGAGGAGAAATAAAAGAAATAATCTTTCTTCTCTCTTGTCCTTTACCTTAAACCTGTCTCTGTGTTGCTCCATAGTGCCACTGAAATGGAATCCAGGTGACAACATCCACCAACCTTCTTCTGGAGGGCCTATTCTTAACTTGTGGACTTTTAAAGTAGGAGAGAAACCCCAGATGGGGTTACAGAACCAGCCAGCTCACACTGATTGTATCATGCATTCTGGAACTCTGTGGTCCTCACAACAACACAGTACATTAGGAACTATGATTGTTCGCATTCTATAGATTTATAAACTGAGGCTCAGAAAGGAAAAGTATTCACCCAAGCTCACCTGAACGAATAAGTGTTGGACCAAGTGTTTTGACACCAGATTTTCCAGGCTAACCCACTTTTCTATGCCTCTCAAGGAAGAGTACCATTTATTAATACATTTCACGAAACTGGCCAGGAAGGCAAGACTAATTTTTCTTGGCAGTTGTGATACCTTGCAGGCTTATATTAAGAATGTTGGCTGTTTCAAATCTTCCCCTGCACTTATGCAATTGTGTATTTTAAAACCACACTATAGGGTTTTACATTCGCTTCCTTTGAATAGTGTCACTTTTATTTCAGTGCTCCTTTGTTCAAATCTTCTAAATACCAGTGGATGTTTAGAGTGAGAAGCACATGGACACCCGAGCAAGAGAAGCCTAGGTTCAAACCCCAGTCTGTAGTTCAGGGAAGTGTAACGATGGGCAAGTTATTTAACTTTTCTGAGTGCTGGTTTTCCTCCTTAGTATAGGGAGAGTGTCTGTGTACAGCTGTGTGAGGGCTGAGGGAAATCTACCTGTAAAACACGACACCCTGCACTTTACATATGGGGCCAGCCCCGATGTTGGCTTCCGGTTTCCTGCTCCGCACATCCACCAGCTCTTCCAGCTGTGTTATCTGAGCTTCTCACACACAGTAGACTGTTGTTCTGTAGCTTTTGAGTCATCCATCAAGTAAACTGTTTCCAGAGGCAGCGGGCTTTTATGGGGAGCTGTCTCTTCCCCTGAACGCTTCCCTTCTTCATCCCAGGGATCAACTCTCACACACTTGTGATCAAAATGACCTTGATTTGTAGGGGATATGAGCAACGTTGCCCTACTGAAGCTAGGTTTATTTGAGGGGATGTTCAGGGCTTTACACTCTATCTTAAGGTTCTTGGACATCTGAATAAACACTGGCATGAAGCATAGTAAAACAAATGTATCCATCTATGTGAACAGAAAATTCAGAGCTGGGAGAAGTCAAAAAAGAAATCCATGAGCTTACCTTCCATGTCCAGAAGTGATCTCATGAACAATCAGCTGCTATTGACCATGATTTTGAGGAACACAGAGTCTGATGTGCGAGGGCCTCTGTCAGACTGCCCAGTATGTCTAAACCTTCACAGAATGTGACCAATAGCAAAGGATATGACCGTAAACACCTGAATAATTTGTCTGATTAATTCGTAATTATCCACTATCACCCAGGCAACATTAGGATAGCTAAGCTTTGATGCAAGAGGGGAAAAGTCTAGAAGGAAGACAATCAGTGACTCAAAGGGGAAAAGTCTAGACTTCTGAAAACAGAACAAGTCTGTGAAGATATGACAATGCAGAAGAGGGTGCAAGAGAACCCGGCAGTGAGTGACAAAGGAGGAGGGAATCTTAACAAAGGACAAGGTTTTAGGCCAAGGTGAGAGGGAGGCCAGAGGCTAAACTGGCTGAAGGACCTTTGAGAACCTTCACATGTTGTGGAGAGAATGTGAATCAATGCATCCACTTGGGAAACCTCTGACCGTATCTACTTATACACAGCTTCAGGACTCAACAATTCCACAACTGCTACATTTCTAGCAGATGTCTGTACAGAGGTTCACTAAAAGACACATGCAAAATGCTCACAGCAGTACTATTTATGATAGTTCTGCAGGAGCTTGCTTTGGTCACTTCCACGATATTTATTTTGTCATAATTCTGGAGATGAGAAGTCCAAGATCAAAGTGTTGTCAAGGTTGATTTCTTCTGAGTCCTCTCTCCTTGGCTGTCCTTCCTTGTGTCTTCACATGTGTCTGTGTCTTCATCTCCTCTCTTGTACAGAGGTCAATCATATTGGACTAGAGCCTATCCCAGTGACCTTGCCACTGTTGCTGTCCAGTTGTTCAGTCGCTGCAACCCCATGATCTGCAGCACACCAGGCTTCCCTGTCCTTCACTCTCTCCCGGAGTTTGCGCAAACTCACGTCCATTGAGTCGATGATGCCAACCAACCATCTTATCCTCTGTTGTCCCCTTCTCCCCCTGCCCTCAATCTTTCTCAGCATCAGGGTCTTTTCCAGTGAGTTGGCTCTTAGCATCAGGTGGCCAAAATATTGGAGCTTCAGCCTCAGCATCAGTCCTTTCAATGAATATTCAGGGTTGCTTTCCTTTAGGATTGACTAGTTTGATCTCCTTGCTGTCCAGGGACTCTCAAGGGTCTTCTCCAACACCACCGTTCAAAAGTTCAAAATCCCAATGACTTAATTTTACCTTAATTACCTCTTTTAAGCCGCTATCTCAAAATACAGTCACATTTTGAGGTACTGAAGGTTTTTTTCAGTGTGAAGTTTACATTTCAGCAAAATAGGTAAAAAGGGGAAAAATATAAACCAGAACTAAGTTGCAAACCAGGACAAAACAATCCAAAATATGTCTGCCGAGGTGGTCAAGTAAATCATTCAAAGCAATTTTTGTTGTACTCAGCTCATATTCTCCGAATTGGGACCTTACAAAAGGGCAGGTGTCTATGCTGATGTAAAGATCCTTTGAGAACCTTCCTAAATACAAGATACTACCTCAGGATGTTACAGAACATCAAGAATAAAGACAGAGGAGAGGAATGAAAATAACACTGAAAAGACTTCTCATTTGTGGATCTGACTGTGAGATGACAGTGGCTTGATGCCCTCCATACTACAAAGAAAAGTCATTCCGGTTTTCAAATTCTACATTCAGAAAATTCCCAGGCAAGGAGACTGGCAAACTCAAAATAATGAGCCGTGAGAATATCCAAAGCTTATCTTAGACATAACTTTTGGGAAGAACGTGAACTTCAGCTGTGAGAAGGGAAGAGAAGTCCAGAGATGATGACTGGGTTGTGACTCAGGGAAACGTTCCAGGTTGGAAGTGAAGGAACCCTCCATACTACAAAGAAAATTCATTCCGGTTTTCGAATTCTACATTCAGAAAATTCCCAGGCAAGGAGACTGGCAAACTCAAAATAATGAGCCGTGAGAATATCCAAAGCTTATCTTAGACATAACTTTTGGGAAGAACGTGAACTTCAGCTGTGAGAAGGGAAGAGAAGTCCAGAGATGATGACTGGGTTGTGACTCAGGGAAACGTTCCAGGTTGGAAGTGAAGGACAGAAGCTCTGGTGGGGGAAGCATCTTGGTTAAGAAGCTATTTGAGGACAAAATGCCATGGATTGGGCCCTCTGACTGAGATGAGAAGGTAGAGCAACTTGAAAATATGAGGGAGACACGTTATTCTCTATTCAACAAGAAAAAAGAAAAGCAATGAAACACTCTAGGAAAAGTAAACAAAAACAAAATTAAAAAGTCATACAACCAATGGAATGAAGGAAAAGAAAAACCATTTGGATTTTATTTTAGGATAAATTTTACTTAATGTGTATATATATATAGAAAGTCACACATATATATAATATATTATATAATGTGCTATGTTTGTTATCCTTATATTTATATATTATAATATTTTGTAGTATATATAATGTAGGTAAAAAGCATTATACATATGTTAATAATATATAATATATTTTGTTTCTTATCCTTATATTTATGTATTATATTATTTTGNAATATATTATATAATGTGCTATGTTTGTTATCCTTATATTTATATATTATAATATTTTGTAGTATATATAATGTAGGTAAAAAGCATTATACATATGTTAATAATATATAATATATTTTGTTTCTTATCCTTATATTTATGTATTATATTATTTTGTATATGTACTTATACTATATTTTTAAAACAAATAGTTTAAAAAATCTTCAGAGACTTTTAAAAGTCATCAATAAATGTATTTTAGAGGCTGCCACATATGAAGCACCCATTTGTGTGTGATGGTGAATATTTTAGGAGGCTCTCTCCCACAGAGCCCACACCGGTGGATGCTGACAAATCCTTAGTCAACTACACCATGGTGGGGGCTCAGGGGCGGGAGTGCTAGGGGCAACACTTACACTAGGTCTTGGGGAAGATAACAAGATGAGTGACAAGTGAGTACTGGGAACTCGGAGGGAGAGAAGGATTCCAGCCTAGCAAGAGATGGCATGTGCAAACGTCCGGAGGCAAGAAAAAGACGGCTGAAGGGAACAGTGAATTGATCAGGGTGATCATGTTTAACATATGAGTAGTGAGGTCAAGGGCCAGCAGGGGCTCTGGACATGTTTAGGTCATTTAATGGTGCTAGACTGTCATTCAGAAAGGTTCTGCCAATTTATTTACACTCCCATCTGCTGGGTGAGTGTGCTCCCCCACCCCTGT
>SJYX01020955.1:92452-127376 GCA_006410675.1 Oreotragus oreotragus
GACCCCCCCTCCATTTTCCACATTGAAATTTGGAATGCATTTTATAATTCGGGTTGGCCAGGCAGTAGTAATGATCTAATTGTCACTCCCTGCACAAATTTCTCAGAATTTGTAGGATGAATTTCATGAGCCTGGAGGAAAATATTGAAGACAATAGCAGAACATCCTTTTAAGATGTGCTGTATCCTCAAAGTTCTCAGTGGCCTAGAGGAAGACCCTGTGTGGTGGTAAAACAAACACACAGCAACCCCACAGGAACACCAGTGTCTCTGAACTGAAATGAGACTGTGCCATCTGCAGAGGCGTGGGTGGACCTAGAGCCTGTCACACAGAGTGATGCAAGTCAGAAAGAAAAACATATCATATATTAATGCACATGTAGAGACTCTAGAAAACTAGGATAGATGAACCTATTTGCAAACCAGAAATAGAACACAGATGTAGAAAACAAAAGTATGGACACCAATGGAGGAAACAGAGGAAACGGAGGTGGGGTGAACTGAGAGATTGGGAGACTGGGACTGACAGGTATACACTGTGCTGTGCTAAGTCACTTCAGTTGTTTCCAACTCTTTGCGACCCCATGGACTGTAGCCCACCAGGCTCTGCTGCCCATGGGGATTTTCCAGGCAAGAATACTGGAGTGGGTTGACATGTCCTCCTCCAGGGCATCTTCCCAACTCAGGGATCAAACCCACACCTCTTGTGTCTCCTGCATCAGCAGATGGGTTCTTTACCAGTTAGCACAACTTAGGAACTCCCCACATATCCACTGGAGGTGGACGCATTAGTTGCTCAGTCGTGTTCGACTCTTTGTGACCCCATGGACAGTAGCCTGCCAGGCTCCTCTGTCTGTGGAATTTTTCAGGCAAGAATACTGAAGTGGGTTGCCATTTCCTTCTCCAGGGGATCTTCCCGACCCAGAGGTGGAACCTGGATCTCCTGCATTGCAGGCAGATGCTTTATGGTCTGAGCCACCAGGTAAGCCCTTATGTATATGCTACTATGTATAAAAAATGCATAAAATAGATAACTAATGAGAACCTTCTATAAAGCACAGAGAACTCCACTCAATGCTCTGTGGTGACCTAAATGGGAAGGAAATCCAAAAAAAGAGGGGATATATGTATACGTGTGGCTGATTCACTTTGCTGTACAGCAGAAACCAACACAACATTGTAAACAAACTATATTCCAAGAAAAATGTTAAAGGAAAGAAAGAGAAGTGACCCAAAAGAGACAAAATCAGAACATGAACAGACTTTAGGAAAAACTGTGAACCCATCTGTGTAACTTATACTGTCCCTTTTCATCCATTAAAGGGTGATATACGATAAAAATCTACATTCATGTCTTTAAAAGCTCATTAATTATAGAATTAAATTCTGAAAGATAAATTATTGTGTCAAATTTAATTGGTAACATGTTTTATTTGATGACACGTAAGATTTTAAAGCTTTTAATAACTGATGACATTTTATAGTCGATAAAATAAGGCACATACACATTCTTGTTTGGAAAAAGTGGAATTACATTTCTTATAACCTGCTTTTTTTTTTTTTTAAACGTTGAACAAGCACTTTTTGAATTGAGTCAAATGAACAGCAGGTGTTAAAACAACAGCAAAATGTTTCTGGCTAAATTCATTCACCAGAAGGTGTAGCCCTCCAGGATACTACACACTCTTATTCTTCATTTCTCTGCTGAGAGTTACTGCAAACCTGTCTCCTATGGTGCCGGTCAGCAAGTCAGGGGCAAACTGACAGAAGGGTTGCAGGGTCCAGCTGCATCACCTGGTAGCCCCTAACAGGGTGTCCTGGGGAATGAATATTCTCCCTGGCTGAGTGCTTTCGCTCTGTGAAATGATACCAGGTGTGCTCTCCCTTTGCCCACGTCCCAGACTGAAGCCCCCACTACCAGACACTCCACTGGCTCTACTGTGGTCAGAGATGCTCCCTTGGGAAGGGGCTGTGGACATGAGGTTTGCACCGGGCCGGGTGGGGGGACACAACTCGCTGGAAGAATTCCCACTGGCGGGGGCTACTATCAGAGAGTTCATTCTAATCCCTAAAGTATCTTCATTGCCCAAAGCACCTTAGGAAAATAAACGATCCTAAGGTTGCTAGTCTTGGAATGTAATTTCCTTTCTGATATTTGTTTTTGAAAGGCAAGTGGTGTCAAGAAAGCAGAGTGGGTGTGAATACTCCCCAGCTTCGATTCCATTCACCCTTTCCGTTTTCATGCCCTTGATGATGTAGAGCTCAAGATGTAATTTGCAGGGGCCTCAGTTTCCCGCTTTGGACCTGGGGAAAACAATACATCATTTGCCAACTAAGCTTGAGGATCAAATGAGATCCTCCACGTAAGGCTTGTTTTCTAAGGAGAGAGGGAGGAAGCGTGGTGGTTGAGAAGCACAAAGCATTATGCGTGTTTAGAGATTGAAAAGACCTGAGCAGATCATCTAGCCCAAACCCCTTGTTCTGCAAACAAAAGAAGCAAAATTTTGACACAGACTCTCCTGAGAGTGGAGAAAGAGTTTGATGGTAAAGCTGGGTTGAGCACAGTCCTCTGCTTTTTGGTCCAAAGCTTCCTCAGTATGCTTTGCAGATATTCCTTCCAAGTCATGGAGCAACCACAAATGACCTCTGACTACCTGAAATGTTTTTTTAATATCACAGCCTGAGGTGGCACTAGTGGTAAAAACCCACCCGCCAATGCTAGAGACATAAGAGACATGGGTTCCATCTCTGGATCGGGAAGATCCCCTGGAGGAGGGAATGGAAACCCACTCCAGTGTTCTTGCTTGGAGAATCCCCACAGACAGAGGAGCCTGGAGGGCTACAGTCCATGGGGTTGGAAAAGGTCAGACACGGCTGAAGCAACTTAGCACAGCAAAGCACAGCCTGAAGGAGTGAGGCTCAATGCCCATTTTAGCCAAAGACAATTAAAAGAGAAAACTACAGCTTTCTTCTTCTTTTAAATTAAAAATTTAAAGATAAGGCCAAGATAAAGATGGGGATTCAAATTTAAAAGAGCCAAAGAAAGAATACCCAGGAAGTAGAAGACAAACATTTTGTCTTTCATGGGGAAAGAATTCTCCATTCTATTTTACAGCCAACCAGAACTTCCAAGATGAATGATCCTTTTGGTTAATGTCATGCTTTTCAAGTTACATTAAAACCTGGTCTTGCATGAGAGGCTCTGGTGAAGCAGTTATTGTCAGCAGCTGGGCCTGATTCTGCAGGACATTGTGTCCTCAGCTTTCCTGGCTTCCTCCGAAATCGAGGCTGGTACACAGAGCACCCAGATTTGATAAGCAGTCTGGCTCTGAAATAAAACTCCCAGCACCCCGGATGGCAATGGCTCCCCTCCCTGAACTTCACCCTGGACCACCCCCTGCACGTCATTCGGAGAGGACAGCATTCCCAAGGGTTCAGCCTTGTCTCTCCAAACCCCCAGACTTCTGCATGTGTAAGTAATGCATCGCCTTCCCTTTTTATTTTCTAAGTGGATTTCTATGACTTACATATCAACTTCTGGCTCTCAGGTGATAACACCAGGACAAACACAGATGTCTTAGGCTAGTTAGCTGTTTTCCTGATAAGGTGAAATAAATGAGGAGGAAAAATAAGCAATGTCTTCCTGAGATGGAGGTGGAGAAAGGGTTGAGAAGCAGTGAGGCGCCATCCCAGTCATGTCCTGGATACACGTGTTAGCATTCATAGAAACATATCCTCCAAAATGGCCTATACTTCGATATGTTAATTTCAAAAGGAAAGCTATTGTCTTTCTCATGTGCACTGAGAGACTAAGAAACAGATTTGATCTGGCAAACTTGGAAGGCTTCCTGGAGGAAGTGACATTGAACAAGACCCTAAGGCTTGGCTCCCAGCTTGGATGTCAACAGGGCCTGTGGTTCTTGGCCCTGGCTACACACTCCTTGGGACCTTTGAAACCAGATTGCTGCCTGGGCTGCCCTCAAGACACATTGCATCTGGGACACTGTGGAGTACTTGGGCATCTGTATTTTTAAGCTTCCCAGGTGCTCTGAGGTTTAACTGAGTTGGAGAAGGCTTGAGCTGGAGCAGAGGTGGTGCAGGGACCTGAGGGTGGCATGGCCAATGTTCCCTGGGGTACGGTGAGCAGGGGAGTGGGCAGGTGGGCAGAGGGAGTGCGCTGAGCACAGGCAGAGTGGGCAGAAGGCATCCATAGTATCCAGTCCCGAGATGAGGGGATGACCAAGAGAAGTCAGTCATGTGGGGAAGCCAGCTCAAAGGTGACGTCACCCTGAGGCCAGCATGGACCCAGAGGAGTTGAAGGATGGGTCAGTCAGGACCCTGCTAGACAGCTCAGAAGGAGTCGCAGGGGCAATTTGTGTTCTGTGGGCTAATTGATTTAACGTCATGCCATTCAGGATAAATCTGAGCACCATCAGCAGGAAACTCACCTGAGTAGCAATCAACAGCCCTGCTCTGCAGGCTGGCCCAGGCAGGGCGGGTACAGGGCTCGCCTGTACTGACCTCCAGCGTGGAAAGAAAAAGAACGTTCACATCCTGACTCGAAACTTCTCTCCTCGCCCCGTGAGTCAGTACATAAACTTTAATTCAGATGTTGGCAGGACTGTCAGCAGCTCGTATGTCACGAGGAGCCCAAGGAGGCTCCCTGTGCCCGCCAGCAGCTGCCTCTACCGCCTTCCCCCGAAGTTGGAACCTCCTTGATTTGTGGAAACTTAAAGACCAGGGCCTCCTTGATTGTGGGAAGCAAAACCCCAGCGTAGATCTCTGCCTCAGGTCCCAGTTCAGGGGCCCAGCCATCCGGCCCAGGCCTGTTGTCCCCTCCCCGTCTGGGTGCATGGATGGTCCCTGCTGACAGCCAGCCTTGGAGAAACTGAGCTATTAGCCCTGAGCAGTGTGGACACAGGAGCCGACAACAGACAAAAGCACAGGCAGGAAACAGGTAACTTCCGTTCCTCCTGGGGCAGCAGCCTCTCCTAAACTAATTCTCCCTGTCAGCCTTCCTGCAGGTTCCTACTTACAAGTGAAAGTGGCTCACTCCTGTCCGACTCTTTGCGACCCCATGGACTATAGAGTCCATGAATTCTCCAGGCCAGAATACTGGAGTGGGCAGCCTTTCCCTTCTCCAGGGGATCTTCCTACTTACAAGGGCTTGCTGCAAAATTTAGAAATAGATATTACCATAGGTATAATGGATAGCCAATGGGAATTTACTGTATGACTCAGGGAACTCAAAACGGATCTCAGTAACAACCTGGAAGGGTGGAATGGGGAGAGAGGTTGGAGGGAGGTTCAAATGGGAGGGGACATGGGTAAACTGTGGCTGATTCATGTTGATGTTTGGTAGAAACCAGTGCAATAGTGTAAAGGAATTATTCTTCAATTAAAAATAAATTAAATTAAAAACCAAAAACCCCAGGGTTGGTAAATGCCTCGCTGAAGGGCAGAACCTGTGACCTGTGGGTGGAGTCTGTGACCTGTGGGTGGAGCCTGCAATCGGTGGGTGGGGCCTGTGATCAGTGGGCGAAGCTGACCTCCAGAGCCTGAGTCCTCTTCCCCTCTCCTCCCTCACCTTTTTTAGGTGCTACCTGGTGGGAACAGTTAAATGACACAGCCGACTGCTGTGACGTTAAGACAAAACTCAACATACCTGTTCATGAATTAGACTCACCACTGCATATAACCTCATCTTTGTCAACTAAAACTTGTCCTGATCCACAGTGGGTGAGCAGGATGGGATGCCTGAATTGCAGCTGGAAACACACACTCTGTGTTCCCTCTGGAGAAATCGCCCAACCCAAGCACCCTAAAAAGGATCTAAATATAAGATGGTCTTGTTATCGTAAAATGAAGCTGAAGAAAACCAGAAGCATATTTAAGGTTTTGAAAAGTCTCATTATGTTCAAAACAGCCTGTGTTTGGTGCTGTAGAGTTTATGAGCCTGAAAATAAAGTTACAGGGCATAATACAGAAGAGACCTAATCAATATCATACATCCAGGAAGCTTGGAAATTGAAGGGAAAGCTCATATGTGCTGCTCAAGACTCTGCCAAAGCCAGGACAGGGCACATGCAGTGGCAGCCAGAGCTCGCACTCAGCCCAGGTCACCCCATCCAAGTGGGCACTCCTTCCAGGAGCCCAGCTTCCCAGACGTGCACGACTTCTGCCCCATCCAAGTGGGCACTTCTTCCAGAAGATCGGTTTCCCAGACGTGCACGACTCCTGCCCCATCCAAGTGGGCACTTCTTCCAGAAGATCGGTTTCCCAGACGTGCATGACTCCTGCCCTTCTCCTTCTTGTCTGTGTCCTTATTTTTTAACGGCAGGTAGGCCTCCTTGGTGGCTCAGACAGTATAGCGTCTGCCTGCAATGAGGGAAACCCAGGTTCAGTCCCTGGGTCAGGAAGATCCCCTGGAAAAGGGAATGGCAACCCACTTCAGTACTCTTGCCTGGAAAATTCCATGGATGGAGGAGCCTGGTAAGCTACACTCCATAGGGTCACAAAGAGTTGAATACGACTGAGTGACTTCACTTCAGACTCCATGAGAAATGGTTCTTTTATCATTTGGAATGGGTGGGTCAATCCAAATGATCTCTATCTCTATCAATCCAAATGATCTCAATCCATCTCTATCCTGTTTAAACATGAGTAGTTAATTAATAGGGGGCTTCCCCCAGTGGCTCAGCAGTAAAGAATCCACCTGCAATGCAGGAGATGCAGGAGCCAAGGGTTCGGTTCCTAGGCTGGGAAGATCCTCTGGAGAAGGGCATAGCAGCCCCCCTAGGATTCTTGCCTGGAGAATCCCATGGACGGAGGAGCCTAGTGGGCCACAGTCCAGAGGTTCTCAAAGAGCAGGACATGACTGAAGCAACTGAGCACAGCCCAGCATAGCATAGTAGATTATTAAGAGAGATTATTTTCTGAAGACAAGGGGAGGAGAAATGTCTCCGTTCCCTTCATCATAAAAGATAACGTGAACCTCTGTAGAGCTGTCCACTCCCACCTCCATCCCAACTTTTAAAACTTGGGGCTTTGGTGAAAGCCTAGAAGCAAGGTCCAATGATCACACTTCCTAGAAATGTGACCTTGGACGAGTCACTCCTTAAACCTCACTTTTCTCAACTGATAATGGAGACAGGTCTCTAATCACATATCATTCCCTTGGAGACCCCTGACCCAGCAACCTGATCAATGATGACCCTAGGCCTCTATTTAAAAAAATTTTCTCTTAATCTGTTTTCTTTTTAGTCACTGACAATTACTGTATTTCTGTGTGTTGATTTGTTAAAAACAGAAGATAAACCCTGGGGATACCGCATTCCCATCTCTGGAATAAGGCCTAAATTTGACAAGAGCCAGTTTAACGGTTGAATTATTATTAGTCAACTGCTGGCCATATTTAGAGGAAAGAAAAATTTAGAGATAAATTTAGAGAATGGGATAAATGGGATAAATTTAGAGAATGGCAGTGTGTATGGCTGGAAATTTTCTTGGGCTCCAAAATCACTGAGGATGGTGACTGCAGCCATGAAATGAAAAGACGCTCGCTCCTTAGAAGAAAAGCTCTGACAAACTTGGACAGCTTATTAAAAAGCAGAGACATCACGTTGCTGGGAAACGTCCATATAGTCAAAGCTATGGTTTTTCCGATATGGTTTTTCAACTCTCAGGATGTGAGAGTTGAACCACAAAGAAGGCTGAGCACCAAAGAACTGATGCTTTCAAATTGTGGTGCTGGAGAAGACTCTTGAGAGTTCCCTAAATTGCAAGGAGATCACAACAGTCAGTCCTAAAGGAAATCAACCCTGAATATTCATTGGAAGGACTGATGCTGAAGCTGAAACTCCAATACATTGGCCACCTGATGTGAAGAGCCTGACTCAGTGGAAAAGACCCTGATGCTGGGGAAGACTGGACAAGAGAAGGGGACGACAGAGNAAGGAAATCAACCCTGAATATTCATTGGAAGGACTGATGCTGAAGCTGAAACTCCAATACATTGGCCACCTGATGTGAAGAGCCTGACTCAGTGGAAAAGACCCTGATGCTGGGGAAGACTGGACAAGAGAAGGGGACGACAGAGGATGAGATGATTGGATGGCATCACCAACCCGATGGACGTGAGTCTGAGCAAGCTCTGGGAGATAGCGAAGGACAAGGAAGCCTGGTGTGCTGTAGTTCACGAGGTTGCAAAGAGACAGACAGGACTTAGTGACCAAACAGCAGCAAGGGTTGGAAGAGAAACAAAAGCTTGCAATGGACAAGTTTAAGTTTGGCTAGAGAGCTGGGAGATAAGTCAACAGAGCCGAGGGAATGGGGGGAAATTGAGGCAGGACCAAGGTCACAGTCAGTTAGGAGATGGCTGAGTTGAGTCCTACTCCATCCTTCAGGTGTCTGTCTGTGAAATTACGGAGTCTACATACTGGTCTTTGCCCCTGGTTCTGGCCCAGAGCTCCTAAAACCCTTTTAACTTCCCAAGTGATAAGGGCTTCTGGGAGCATGTTTTGTTTTATATTTGGCCTTTGACCTTGGTTTTTGACTCAGAGCTCCTAAATCCCTCAGAATTTCCTGTGTAATAGGAACATCTTTTGTTTTAATGAGGCATCTCTTCATGGGCTCCTGGAGAGCTTTAGCATGGGGGCTGATTGCCAAGAAGACCAAGCCATGATTCGAAGCTTACTGCTCCACCTGTCATCCCCTGGTGGTGGACATGTCCTACGTGAGCATGTAAAGAAAATACGAGTGCCTTTCCCAGACCCTGTGCAACATCAGGGTGTCCTGGCCAAGAGCCCTTTAGGTATAACATCAAGGGCCATGGGGAACCTCGAATGGTTGACTAAAAATCATTCACAATCTAAAAGTTGAGAGTTGTATTTTATTTGGTGGGAATGTTTGGGACTTCAATCCAGCAGACATCATCTCAAGTAACTCTGAGAGAACTGCTCCAAAGAGGTGAGATGGGAACCAGAATATATGAGTTTTGCAACAAATGGGCAGGTAGTCTGAGAACACTGCTAATCAAAGAAAACCAGACATCTCAAGTTAAGGAATTTAGCACTTTCCTATGTATGTGAAGATGCAAGAGTCTGGACTCCCTGAAATAGTTCCTTTGATATGCACCTATCTGGGGCCCGGTATTCTGTGTTTTCACATCCTCGGGGCTCAATGTGGGAAGTGGCTGCTGTCTGATGGCTGCTAGATGGCAGGTATTCTTTCCCTTCCTGAGCTCCCTCAGGGCTCAGAAGCTGGTGGCTCTAATTGCTGATGAATGTGATTGCCTTTGTTTACTGATATGGCAGGAAACATTCCATTTATCAGGCTGTGGTGGTGGCTCAGACGGTAAAGACTGCTACTGCTAAGTCACTTCAGTTGTGTCCGACTCTGTGTGACCCCATAGATGGCAGCCTACCAGGCTCCCCCATCCCTGGGATTCTCCAGGCAAGAATACTGGAGTGGGTTGCCATTTCCTTCTCCAATGCATGAAAGTGAAAAGTGAAAGTGAAGTCGCCCAGTCTGTCCGACTGGTAGCGACCCCATGGACTGCAGCCCACCAGGCTACTCCGTCCATTGGATTTTCCAGGCAAGAGTACTGGGGTGGGGTGCCATTGCCTTCCCCGAGACGGTAAAGAATCTGTCTGAATGAAGGAGACCTGAGTTCAGTCCCTGGGTGAGGAAGATCCCCTGGAGAAGGGAATGGCAACCCACTCCAGTATTCTTGCCTGGAGAATCCCATGGACAGAGGAGCCGAGCAGGCTGATGGGGTTGCAAAGACTCAGACACGACTCAGCGACTAATACGTTCCGTTTATCGGTGTGAACAATTCACTGGTTATCATCTAGGTGGAGACTGGAGTGACCACAGTCCCAGCACCTACATCTTCTTGCTTGAAGCATCTTCCTGAAGGTGTCCCCTGTTTTGTTCCTTCATAGGCACCTGCAACTTGGGAATCAGGGGAGTCAACACTCCCAGGAGCAGCAGGGTCAACCCTCCAGGCCAAGGGGCTTCACTGGTCAGAGCCCCAGGCTCCCTCTTCTCCGAGTGATTCCTAGCTGGGCTCTCTGCTTCCTCAGAGGGTCCTGTATGTGACCGAGCTCCAGGCACCCAGGTGGTCATGCCCACCGACACCTTGTCAGGTTTTCTCCCTCTTCTGCTTCATCTCCTCACTCCCTCCCCCACCGACTGGCATCCCCTCCATGTGGACCACCTGCCTCCATATCCCTTCAGGACCCTGCTTTTAGGGGGACTTAAATGAAGAGTGTACACAGTAGTTGAGGACCTAGAATACTCGCTGTTAAGGCAGTAGCATAGAATTATTGTTGCACTGAAGAAGAACCGAACAGATCTGAGGAAAATATGATTCCTCTGAGTGATGCTCATCCCCAGAGGGAAGTTCTTTCAGGGAACCACAGTGAAAGGTGGGTAGGGTTTTCATTGTGAGTGTGGGAGAGGAAGACAAGAAGGTGGGACTATGTCAGGAAGGAGAAAAGATGAGGGAAAGAGGGCTTGGAAAACAGGAACTTGACGCGATGAGGAGGAGGAAGTGTCTGTCGCCCGGTCGTGTCTCACTCTTGTGACCCCACGGACTGTGGCCCACCAGGCTCCTCTGTCCAAGGGATTTCCCGGGCAAGAATACTGGAGTGGGTTGCCATTTCCTTCTCCAGGGGATCTCCCCGACCCAGGGATTGAACCTGCGTGTCCTGCATTGGCAGGTCATTTTTTTACCACTGGGCCACCAGGAAAACTTTGATGTCCAAATTGAACCAAACCAATCAAAAATCATCTTGTGATTTCCAGCCATGAAACCAAGTGTATCTGTATAATTGAGTGCAGATGAGGGAATCAGTTCATTCAGTCATCTTTTATTGAACTTGGAAGGTGACAGACACAGCGCTGGGGTGAGGGGATCTCGGTGGGCCTGCTGAGTTTCTATCCTGCTCAGTTTATGGACTGGGCCCCTGCTGGCAGTGTATTAACTGCCTCGTGTTAAAAAGAAACAGAACTCTGGATTTATAGAATGTTTGAAGTGAAAGAGAATTTAGAAAGAAGTAAGAGCTTTTAGCCTCCATATTCCACTAAAAAGAAAAAGAGAGTCAGGGTGTGAAATAGCAAAGCTGCACTTGAACGCAGGTCTCCACTGGGCCCTGGACCCAAGCTTTCTCCCAAAAGCCCACGTCTCCTTTTGGGAGATGGATGGCAGATGCATCTCAGAAAGTTCCGGTCTCATGTGCCGACTGCTGGTTTATAGAGTTCTTCTATAGAGCCATGTTTTATTACACTAATTTTAAATTTGATTCAAAAGCCCCAGTATGAAAAAGGAGAGTCATAAACTATCTTGAGTGGGAAATATTAGGAGGAAAATTGTGGCAATGGTAAAATTGTTTCTTGTGCTGTAGAATCCCAAGGGGAAAGGAAGTGGGAGGAGAGGGGGCTTTTTCTGCCTCATCACCTCCATTTTGGATGTTCTTTTAGGAGGAGAGAAACAAGCTTTTGGAGCATCTTGATGGTGGCTTTCTACCATGAACGTGCACCAAAATCTCTCATGGATTCCTATAGCCACATAAATACTATTTGATCAGCCAGGGTAGAGTTTTGGTAATAATCTTTGGAAACTTTTCCTTACAACAACATCACAAATCTTCCCAAGGGACCTATCACAATATTGATAGGTGAATGATTTCCAAGAAATGTGAAAGAAGGCGTTGAATGTGAAATGAGGGGGCAGCCTGCAAAAGTCAGACCTTGGAAACTACGGGTCAGACAGTCCGGGTAGTTGATGGACAAATTGAAATAACAAGAAAAGGAGAGTATGGGGGAGAATGTGTATGTGTGTTAGCCACTCAGTTGTGTCTGATTCTGCAACCCCCTAGGCTGTAGCCCGTCAGGCTCCTCTGTCCGTGGGATTCTCCAACAAGAATACTGGAGTGGGTTTCCATTCCCTTCTCCAGGGTGTCTTCCTCACCCAGGGATCAAACTCTGGTTTCCTGCATTGTCAAACAGATTCTTTACTGTCTGAGCCACCAGGGAAGCCCCATGGGGGAGAATGGATACACGTACATGTATGGTTGAGTCCTTCGCTGTTCACCTGAAACTATCACAACATTGTTAATCAGCTATACCAAAATACAGAACAAAAAATTTAAAAAAAAAGGTGGGAAAGGGACTTGTATATTAGAAGAGACTTAAACAGTGTTTCAGCAGGCCACAGTCCATGGGGTCACAAAGAGTCGGACATGACTGAGTGACATACACACACAAACAGTGATTCATGTTTGAGACAATGTGAGGAAGGACTTAGTATTGAAATAAAATGATGTGGATATTTGGAGGGAGATGCGAGCTGAGCCCAGGAGGGGACCTGAAGGATGGGGTCTTGCTCCTTCCCCTGAGTACCAGTTACAAGGCCCCTCGTCGTCATCACTGCTGTCATCTACTTTCATAAGGCTGATTTCACCTTGGAAGGAAAGCTATGACCAACCTAGACAGCATATTAAAAAGCAGAGACATTACTTTGCCAACAAAGGTCTGTCTAGTCAAAGCTATGGTTTTTCCAGTAGTCATGTATAGATGTGAGAGTTGGACTATAAAGAAAGCTGAGTGCCAAAGAATTGATGCTTTTGAACTGTGGTGTTGGAGAAGACTCTTGAGAGTCCCTTGGACTGCAAGGAGGTCCAACCAGTCCATCCTAAAGGAAATCAGTCCTGAATATTCATTGGAAGGACTGATTCTGAAGCTGAAACTCCGATACTTTGGCCATCTGATGAGAAGAACTGACTCAGGTCTGGAAAAGACCCTGATGCTGGGAAAGATTGAGGGCAGGAGGAGAAGGGGATAAGATGGTTGGATGGCATCACTGACATGATGGACATGAGTTTGAGCAAGCTCCAGGAGTTGGTGATGAACAGGGAAGCCTGGTGTCCTGCAGTCCATGGGGTTGCAAAGAGTCAGACACGACTGAGCAACTGAACTGAACTGAGTTGAATACAGGGGATCTCAAGGTCGAATAACCTTGCTTCCATGTTTTCCACCAATGTCCATACTTCCCTGCTTTGCTTCAGCCTTCACCAGCTCTCTGACCTTCCACATTGAGGCCAACTCCCTCCCTGGTGTCTGTGGAGCTGCCTCACATCTGCCGATTCTGTGTTCTTGTTCAACCCCATCATCCAGCCCCATTTCTGAACCTTCTCCAGCCAGACCTCTTCTTTGAGATCTTGCTGGCTGCTCTGAGGTCCTTGCCTTCTTTCTCTGCCAGCTTTGTGGACAATGACACTCAAATGTTTTGAGATCCCACGAGAGTAGGGATCATGACTCCTTTCTTTGCTGACATCTCTGGCAACCAAAGGTTCCTTGATATGAAGAGAAAAACTTCCTTGGTAATCAGTATAAGTCAGAGTCTGTCCTGCATTTTCCACCGTTGTATACTTAGCATCTCTTAGCCCACCCTCAAGTCCATCGAGAGGAGGGCCACAGCCTCCCAGTCCAGGACACGGAGCTGGGGACACCAGGTCCAGGCAGGCCCATTCTCTGGGGAAACAAGGAAAGCTGGGTTTTTCTCCCAGAATCTTTCCTCCACCTAGCTTTAAGGACCCCAGAGAGACCCGCATGGAGATGTCTTCTTTCTTTTCCCTGTTCAATAAATAACATTCTGAGTCCTCAAGAGAGGTGGTGTGGAGAGCCACATCTTCCCAGTGGAAGCCCACCCAGGCTGGATAAGCAGGATGGAGTGGAATGAAAACAAAGCAGGTAAGGAAGACAACGAAGATGCATACTCTGGCTGGAGAAAAGAGTGTGGCAATGACAAGGCTGAGCAGAGCGTGGGACCCGTGCCCACGTGTGGCTGAGGCAGGCTTTAGTGCAGCAGAGTCTTGTCCTTGTGGGGGGAGGACTTGACCAGGACGACAAGGAGCGGATGGTGACGGAGCTCCCCCTCAGGACCAGACACCACCCCAGGTTCCCAGCATTCCATTCTAAGCTGATAAATACCCTTTTCGTTCATCATTGTCCTTGGATAGCAAGGGATGCTCAGAAAGGTTGCATTCACTTTGCCAGACAAAATGGAGATTGAAACTGACGTTTGTTTTTGGCTTCCAAAGTCTGCAATCCTACTATGCCTCTCAAACTGTTCAGGAATATCTACTTCTTTCCTACTGTGTGGATCTCTTGGAAATTGTGGTAGGTCAACCCTAGAATGGCTAAGCATACATCCACATCACATCAGATGCCATCCACCTAACCTAGATGCTATTTAGCAAGTGTCCAATGAGTTTTTAAAATTTACAGGAGACAAACAGAACAACATGAAGTGAAAAAAATTGATTCAATTGTCTTGTGACCCAGGAAAAAAAGATCACCTCTAAAACTGAAGGATGAAATCGCCCCGTGTCCAGCCTGTGGACTGCAGTTCTCAGAAAGAGGGAGCAGAGAATCCCTGCCCCCCTGGTCCTCCCAGGGCACCCATCAGGTCTCCTGGAGCTACAAATGCCACCAGAGAAGCAAGACAATGGTTTGGTTTTCAGCTCAGTTTAGTCACTCATTCGTGTCTGACTCTTTGTGACCCCATGGACTTCAGCATGCCAGACTTCCCTGTCCATCACCAAATCCCGGAGCTTGTTCAAACTCATGTGCATTGAGTCAGTGATGCCATCCAACCATCTCATCCTCTGTCAGCTCCTTCTCCTCCTGCCTTCAGTCTTTCCCAGCATCAGGGTCTTTTCCAGTGAGTCAGTTCTTCTCATCAGATAGCCAAAGTATTGGAGTTTCAGCTTCAGCATCAGTCCTTGCATGAATATTCAGGGGTAATTTCCTTTAGGATGTACTGGTTGGGTTTCCTTGCAGTCCAAGGGACTCTCAAGAGTCTTCTCCAGTACCACAGTTCAAAAGCATCAATTCTTCAGTGCTCAGTTTTCTTTATGGTCCAACTCTTTAGATTTTGTCATTTCCTTTTTATACAAGTCACCTGAACATCTTGTGAGAAATTTGGAAAATACAGGTAAACCAAGAAAAACTTCCAATGGAGTCATCATAAAAATTTTCCGCTAATACCTCAGCACAAAGACTTTTGGGTCAGAAATCCTTCAGACGATTTTCCATGTGTTGGTATTCTGTGGATCTCTGCTTTTCATGCCTGCTTTTCAGTCCAATTAACACACAGCTGCTTTAGTGTTTCTCAAAGATGGGCCCCCACCAGGTGTGCAGTGAATTACCTGAGGTGCATGTGCAAATGCGGATCCCTAGGCCTTTTGTTCTACTGAATCCAAACCTTGCAGGTTATGGAAGGAAGAATCTGTTCTTAACAAAACTTCTGGCACAGTTGTCTGCACTTCACGTTGACAGCCATCGCCTGTGTCACGCTCATACATACTACCCTAGAGTCTGGGTTACTTAGTGCCCTGCTGGTGGACACTGGGGCAAGCTCATTTTTCTTCATGATGCCACATGTATCAAAGCATGTGTGACATTAAATAGTGTTTTCTTTGGACAAATTCCTGGAAGTGGGATTGCTGGATGATGGGGTCATTGCTATATGTAGCAGCAGCTGGAGGTGCCGAGGTGAGAGTGCCAAGTGGCAGCTGTGGAGCCAGCTCAACCAGCCCTACCTTGACCTGGACTCTGCCCTGCCCACCTGGGTGGTCCTGCAGCTTCCCCGCCTGCCCTGCCCAGAGATGGTCCTACCTGGCCACTCCCACAGTTCTCCAGGTGGCTGTCTGCGAATGAATCTCCATGGGGAGGGCTTGGGAAGGGGCCACATTGAGGAGGAGAGCTGCCCCCCTCCCAGGAGTGCTGGGAGTGACAGCTCACACTCCACCTGGGGCTCAAGCAGGTTGATGTTACACACCCCTCTTCCTCTCTTCCACTCAGCAACCCTGAGAACTCCCACCTGGGTGGCCAGTTGCACCAGGTGCTGGGACCACAGTCTGGGATGGGACTCAGTCGCAGCCTTGGGTTCCTTGCGTTCCAGCTGGAGAGACAAAATTGGAGACGAAGAAGATAGGGAAGAAGCAGGACCTCCTGGAGGCCACAGGAGAGTCACCAGGAAGATGACATTTTCCTTGTTATCTCAAGAGGAAACTATGAAAGGAACACACAGTTATCCAAGTCACAGAGAAGCACAGAACAATCTTAGAACCCCACCACTGCCTCACTCCTCTGACATAGCTACTATTAGGTTCTGGACTCTGAAATTGCATACTAAAAAGTTATGTGTGTATGAATGTACAGGGGGAGGTCATACTTCACAGGATTTTTTCATTAAACTGGTTCTTCCACTCAGCAATATGACTTGGGCACCTTCTCATGTCCATACACCGATGACCTCTTTTTAGAATTGTTTTCCTGGCCGTAAGGTTGTCTATGTTACAGATGTTGCCTGTGGCCCACAGCCTTGCTTCCGGTCAGTATCATATTATGGGTTTTATGGCCAGGCTCTGCTCCTGACCTGTTGGATACCCCACCTCCTGGGGCATAGGTCCCCTGTTTATAGCCCATGCCCACCAGGCTCCTCCACCCACGGGATTTTCCAGGCAAGAGTACTGGAGTGGGGTGCCATTACCTTCTCCGTATCAGCATCTATTTGTATCTTAATGAAAACCTAGCATCTTAATAGATTGTTGAATTGCTGTACATATTATTTTAGAAGCAAACCTGGAATGTAAATAGCAGGAAAGCTCAAGTTACTGATACTAGTGCTGTTGGTGAAGACACGAAAGCCAGAGAAATGCTTTCCTGAAGAATGTTCTAGACTTTGAAGTCGGTCAAGTGGGCACCACCTCAGGGAATTAGCTACTGCTGACCTCTAATGGAAACTCCAGGTATTACACCAAAAAGAACTAGGAAACCCAGAAACTAGTTGTGTCATTTGTGGTTGATCCAACGGAAGTTGTGAAACCCTGGGATCTCGGAAAAGGTGCCAATTTTCTCATGATTAGAGGAAACTTAACAGAGTGGATGGCATAGATCCAGGGAGTCACGCCTCAAACTGCAGTGCCAACTTTTGGCTGGAGCCAATGCTGATCATTTTCTTAGATCTGTAATGTTTGTAGCACCATGATACACAGCGCTGAAAGTTCACGTGAGCTCACTCTCTAGTTATATATCAGGCACCATGCTCCCCCTGTGTCTCTAATGCTCCCCCTGTTTTCTAGGTGTTCCTGGCTTCAGTCCATAACTGCCTGTGACCTCTCATTATTGCTGGACTCATTTTCATCCTGGTGGGGAGGCCCCACCCCAGGAGAGCTTTAGCTCTTAGTCAACTGATAGCTCCTAGTCGACTGATATCTGGAGCTGGGCATCCTGGCTGCCCTTTTCCAGGTTCAAAAGCCCAAGAAACTCTCATCCTGATTGGGTGGAGGGCATCCATTTGCAAAAAAGCCAGCAACAAGGAGCTCACAATGCTAAATGACTGTAAAGTCATTACCTTACTGGCCTCAGCCTAGCTGGAGAGTCCTTTGCTGACTACTTTTGTAGGAAAAGAGTGAGTCCAGAAAGCAACCAAATGTTTGTCTTTGGATTGTGTTTATCTTACACCAAGGATGATGTGGGCCATTTGTGGGGTCGGGACTCGGACACTTGTCTGGAGATGCAGGGCCAGCCGAGGTGGGCAAAGCTTGGAACTGTGGGGGTCCTCAGTGGAAGGGGGAGGGGCGCCGAGGAACCAAAGGAAGGTGGAGAAACAAGACGTCACTGTCCTGAAATGCAGCCAAGAGAAACTGTGTAGGTGGGAAAAGCAGGCCAACAATGGTACATTTTCATAAAATGTGATGACATTTTAGTGATGTGTGAATTCACTTATGTTTTCTGCTCCAAAACTTCACAGTGAGACCACCTGAATTAGTATTCTGAGTTCCTGCATGTTTTTTTTTTTTTTTTTTTTATCAGCAGCAGGGGGAAAACTGGACGGGTTTCGCTTTTTCAGCCCTGTGTGTCTCATTTGGCCTCCAGAGGATGACATATAATAAGCTCCATTTTCTGTGGCTGAGATGCTGAGGCTGACACGATCTCTTTCTCCAACTTCAGTGAGTTCCCTTAACCCCACAGCATCTTTTCCTGCCCTTGGAAAAGGAGGACCTGGCTGTGATGTAACAAAAAATTAAGGCCAATGTTTGGAAATACATAAGATAAATCCTTCATGGTCTAGGACTGCCATATTTTTAAATGACCTATATGTGTGCTGGCATATATGTTCACTGTAGAAAATTTAGGGAATACGGAAAAAATAGGGAGGAATAATTGAGCTACTGGGTTCTACTACACAGCAAGAGCAACATCCAGTATTTTACTGTGTGTTCTTAGAACTCTTAAAAAAATTTATTTATATTTATTTCTCCATCTCTGGTTCTTTATCCATATCTGTGTCTACAGAGTTGGGAGTCAAATCATTCATAGTGTTGCAAAACTGGTTTATTTTGGTTAAAAATGATAGAAATGCTTACTATATATTCTTATGAAATGAGACTTGAAGGGATATATAATATTTCATCCTGAGTCTACCACAATTGTCCTAGTGTTTAAGCTATTTGGGGGACTTCCCTGGTAGGTCAGATGGTAAATAATCTGCCTGCAGGGCTGGAGACCTGGGTTCGATCCCTGTGTTGGGAAGATCCCCTGGAGAAGGGAATGGCAACCTACTCCAATATTCTTGCCTGGAGAATCCTGTGGACAGAGGAGCCTGGTAAGCTACATGTCCATGAGTCAGATATGACTCAGCGGCTATCGTTTAAGGTATTTTTATTGCTTTATTACTGAAAATGAGGCTGTAATGGACATCTAGTAAGATTTCCTTTGTTTACTTGTGCACTTTACAATTTATTACTAATTCTGATAACTGAATAAGCAAAGGCTAAAAGGGCATCCCTGGTCCTCAGTCAACAGATAAAGATGTTGGAGTTCAAAGGTGATGAATGACTTTCCTAAGGTACTTTGAATAAGACTACAAGTGCTATACAAAAAAAAAAAAAAAAAATCAAAACTGATCAATAAGATAGGACTTAGGAAAGTGGGCAAGGCCTCTGTGTCTGTCTGCTTCCAGACAATGTCTTGCATCCCTGCTGGTCCTGAACTGAGATGGCCACGGTCGCCTGAGGTTGTGAGGAAAGCCTGGGTGAAAGGGAGGAGCCCGATAAGGTTGGGGGGGGGCCTTTCCACAATTCAGACATCCTCCCAGCATGAAAGGAGGGTGCTGTTAGTCTTTATTTGCCAGGTAGGGATTATGAAGACCCGTGGCAAAGAAAAGTTTCCAGGAGCAGAGCAGAGATGGGATCTAGTGTGTAGGATGTTAGTGGAGCCTCCTTGGAGTCAGCACCTCTGAGGAGAGGGGGAGAAGTGAAGGAGTGGGAACAGGAGTTGAGAGTGAAGAAAGGGGATGGGGTGGAAGCTGTCTCTTATACACATCTAGATGTGTATAAGAGACAGATCTGGAGCTGGGCATCCTGGCTGCCCTTTTCCAGGTTCAAAAGCCCAAGAAACTCTCATCCTGATTGGGTGGAGGGCATCCATTTGCAAAAAAGCCAGCAACAAGGAGCTCACAATGCTAAATGACTGTAAAGTCATTACCTTACTGGCCTCAGCCTAGCTGGAGAGTCCTTTGCTGACTACTTTTGTAGGAAAAGAGTGAGTCCAGAAAGCAACCAAATGTTTGTCTTTGGATTGTGTTTATCTTACACCAAGGATGATGTGGGCCATTTGTGGGGTCGGGACTCGGACACTTGTCTGGAGATGCAGGGCCAGCCGAGGTGGGCAAAGCTTGGAACTGTGGGGGTCCTCAGTGGAAGGGGGAGGGGCGCCGAGGAACCAAAGGAAGGTGGAGAAACAAGACGTCACTGTCCTGAAATGCAGCCAAGAGAAACTGTGTAGGTGGGAAAAGCAGGCCAACAATGGTACATTTTCATAAAATGTGATGACATTTTAGTGATGTGTGAATTCACTTATGTTTTCTGCTCCAAAACTTCACAGTGAGACCACCTGAATTAGTATTCTGAGTTCCTGCATGTTTTTTTTTTTTTTTTTTTATCATCAGCAGGGGGAAAACTGGACGGGTTTCGCTTTTTCAGCCCTGTGTGTCTCATTTGGCCTCCAGAGGATGACATATAATAAGCTCCATTTTCTGTGGCTGAGATGCTGAGGCTGACACGATCTCTTTCTCCAACTTCAGTGAGTTCCCTTAACCCCACAGCATCTTTTCCTGCCCTTGGAAAAGGAGGACCTGGCTGTGATGTAACAAAAAATTAAGGCCAATGTTTGGAAATACATAAGATAAATCCTTCATGGTCTAGGACTGCCATATTTTTAAATGACCTATATGTGTGCTGGCATATATGTTCACTGTAGAAAATTTAGGGAATACGGAAAAAATAGGGAGGAATAATTGAGCTACTGGGTTCTACTACACAGCAAGAGCAACATCCAGTATTTTACTGTGTGTTCTTAGAACTCTTAAAAAAATTTATTTATATTTATTTCTCCATCTCTGGTTCTTTATCCATATCTGTGTCTACAGAGTTGGGAGTCAAATCATTCATAGTGTTGCAAAACTGGTTTATTTTGGTTAAAAATGATAGAAATGCTTACTATATATTCTTATGAAATGAGACTTGAAGGGATATATAATATTTCATCCTGAGTCTACCACAATTGTCCTAGTGTTTAAGCTATTTGGGGGACTTCCCTGGTAGGTCAGATGGTAAATAATCTGCCTGCAGGGCTGGAGACCTGGGTTCGATCCCTGTGTTGGGAAGATCCCCTGGAGAAGGGAATGGCAACCTACTCCAATATTCTTGCCTGGAGAATCCTGTGGACAGAGGAGCCTGGTAAGCTACATGTCCATGAGTCAGATATGACTCAGCGGCTATCGTTTAAGGTATTTTTATTGCTTTATTACTGAAAATGAGGCTGTAATGGACATCTAGTAAGATTTCCTTTGTTTACTTGTGCACTTTACAATTTATTACTAATTCTGATAACTGAATAAGCAAAGGCTAAAAGGGCATCCCTGGTCCTCAGTCAACAGATAAAGATGTTGGAGTTCAAAGGTGATGAATGACTTTCCTAAGGTACTTTGAATAAGACTACAAGTGCTATACAAAAAAAAAAAAAAAAAATTCAAAACTGATCAATAAGATAGGACTTAGGAAAGTGGGCAAGGCCTCTGTGAGGGGGGGGGAGGGGGGCAGGGCTGGAGGAGGGGCTTTTCTGTTCTTTTTCTGATAACAATCTTATACAAAATTTCCATAGCCATGAGAGAGAGGATAAAGTTAATGGTGTTTTTTTGGAAACAGCTCTGAGAACAAGGTACCAAGTTTATGGATGCCATCTCATCTTCTCTGTGGGATTTTAAGCTAAAAATAAATACCTGTATGCATTCTCACTTGGGTCAGAGGATTCATTCTTCCTTTGAACAAAGGACTAGAAAATATTCATCAGTATTTAATCAAAATACGTATGTAGCTGACTTAATTCAATCACTACAAACTGAGCAAAATGACATAATTGCTTGATAGATGGCCTTAATACATGGCATAAAATATATATTATGTTCAGAAAATAACTAGTCAACTTTACTGTATGCTGAGGTTTGTTTGCTTTTCAAATACTGCAAGTAAGATGTAGAGTTTAATTTTCTATTTATTATGTACAAGTTTCACTGATATCCATGTAACTTTTAACCATATGATTTCATATTTTATGCTTTCCATTTCTTGTTACCCCAAATTTGTACTTCCTATTTCTCCTTATCCAAAATTACAATTTTCTACTGACTTCTAGCATTCACTCTCAGTTCAGTTCAGTTCAGTAGCTCATTTGTGTTCAAGTCTTTGAGACCCCATGAACTGCAGGCATTCACTCCACATGTACATGTATGTAGCACTCACTCTGCTGTACATGTATGTAACATTCACTCCGTGTGTACATGTATGAACAAACTTATGTCTTTTTCTCAATAATGCGTGTGTGCTCAGTCATGTCCAACTCTTTGTGACCCATGGATGGTAGCCCATCAGGCTCTTCTCCTCTTTCATGGGATTTCCCAGGCAAAAATATTGGAGTAGGTTGCCAATTCCTGCTCCAGAGGATCTTCCCAACCTGGGGATCGACCCTATGTCTCCTGTTTCTACTGCACTGGCAGGTGGATTCTTTACCACTGCACCACCTAGAGAGAACTTTTATATGTACAATCTCTTTAAATTTGTGAATGAACAAAAATTTTTCTGTCTTGGAAAAATCAAATTGTGCTTTCTCCTGTCATTTTCAGCAGTGACACCAGTGCATTGCTTTGGAACAGAAAGAATAAACTTTGGTATGAAAAATAATTAACTCCAGCACACAGGGTGGTAAGGGGCAAAACCTATACTTTTCCATCTCTGTGCTGAATAGCGGGTTTCACTCTGGAATGACAAAATGCAAGAATCACAGGAGGGTTTTGCTTTTTGTTTGTTCTGGGACTTTCACAGCCACAGTGTGCATGATACATTTCTACTCTAAGTGGGGATGGTTAAATACTAAACTCCAAATCCCAGATCCTCAGCTACTATGGTTATAAGGAGAGCAGCCTGTTTATCAAATGAGACGCTCCCCTTTCTAGCCACTCTGATTGGACCAGGCAGAAGCATATGACCCAACTGGGCCAATGAGCCTCTTCCCTATGAAAGTCACAAACATCTGGAGGAGAACATCCTTGAACTGGCTCAGTCTTGACTGCTGGCCTGTGTAGACCAGAAGTTGCTAGGAATGGCTTTGTTCACTGGGAAGTGGAAAATCAAAGTCCGAACTGCACCAGAAATAAGAGTGAGCAGCCCCAGAGAGGGAAGTGTGACTGAGAGACACACAGAAAATGTCCTGGGGTCTTGTGAAAGCTCTGGACTATGGTTTATTATAGTCCAGAGACCCAGGGGATCTGTGCTCACGGATTCCAAGAGCCCCTGCCTCTTGATAACCCATCCCTCTTCCTTTTAATCTTCAAAGCTTCCACCCCTATCCCCTGCCACTAAATCTGCTGTTTTGTAACCCAAAGAGCTTTGACTACAAATCACAATATTAAATATTTGTATTTTTGAAGTCCAAAAAGATAAAAAGGTGTAAGGTTTAATGATTACTCACAGCTGGCCTAGGATTTGAGGAGTAGAAGCTGTGAAAATAAGAGTATCAGGAGAGGTTCCCCGGAAGCATTTCAGCTCCGGTCCAGCCACCCTGACGTCCATTCTGTGTTATTGCCCTGGGGCAGTGTGTGTCACTGAAAAGATGAGGCCATCACACAAATACTTTTGGAATAAACTATCTGAAATTGTCTTCAATTTCAACAATTCCTTTTCTCCATCTCATGGGAAGGGTAATTGTGCAACTCTTATCTCAGCCCACACAGCAATTCCAAGATAGGGGTATCTTTTCCCTTATTTTGCAGAAAAGGAAAATAATGGAGAATTAACTTGCCTTGGAACCCACTCCAGTATTCTTGCCTGGAGAATCCCAGGGATGGGGGAGCCTGGTGGGATGCTGTCTTTGGGGTCACACAGAGTCGGACACGACTGAAGTGACTTAGCAGCAGCAGCAGCAATTTGCCTTGGATCAGCAGCAGCAGCAGCAATTTGCCTTGGATCACTCAGTTAGTCTAGGGCAAAGGAAAGACTTGCACTTAGTTCTTCTCGTTTTTAAGCAGGGTGCTTTTGTCTGTGACACACAGTGCTGTTTCTGTCTCTTTTCTTGACAAGAATATCAGTCTCACTCCATTTAAAGATCATCAAAGTGTTTAATGAGTAATTTTATTATTTTCATAGAGGATGTGTTGAGGAAAACTTATAATTGGTTTTCATTCATATTTTTATGTTGCATAAAAATTGCCAGAAGACAGAGAAGCAAGGTATTTTGGCTTAATGTGTTTGTTTTCTTCCAAAGAATCCCTAACTTTTAGCCCGCCAAAGAAGTTTGCCTGTAGATATGGTTTTTCAGTACATTTGGAATTATGCACATCCAGATACAGGAACAATAACTGTTTATAACAACCAAAATAATGAGGTAACACTTCTTAACAGTAGCTATCACTTAATATTTTCACTGGGCTAAAGAAGGCAATGGCATCCCACTCCAGTACTCTTGCCTGGAAAATCCCATGGACGGAGGAGCCTAGTAGGCTGCAGTCCACGGGGTTGCTAAGAGTCGGAAACGACTGAGCAACTTCACTTTCACTTTTCACTTTCATGCATTGGAGAAGGAAATGGCAACCCACTCCAGTGTTCTTGCCTGGAGAGTCCCATGGACAGGGGAGCCTGGTGGGCTGCCGTCTCTGGGGTCGCACAGAGTCGGACACGACTGAAGCGACTTAGCAGCAGCAGCAGCAGCAGCAAAGGTTAATGTGGATTATTTCATTCATTCCTTTAAGCAATTGTATAAGGCAATCAAGGTAGCTTTTCTGACGTTACTGTAGAGCATCTAAAAATGCAGGCTATTGCCAATTTTCAAGTTGGATATTGTGCTTTGCAAACAAAGGAAACAGGAGAAGCACCACCCAGGAATCTGTCTTGAGCCTTCCCAGTGCTGGTCACGGACGACGTCACAGCTTGAGGACGACATACTGCCCTTAGCCTGAAGCTGCGTGTTACCCTGCTCTCTCATTGTGGAGAGGCAGGACCCAGGGCTGCTTCATTAGGTCCAGTGAGAGGTGAGGGCTGGGTTACCAAATCACAGACTTATTAAAGAGTGAACAGAGGGACTTCCCTGGTCATCCAGGGATTAAGACTTTGCTTCCAAAGTGGGCTACCTGGGGTCAATCCCTAGTAGGAGAGCAGAGATCCCACATACTGCCGGGCAGCTAAACCCGAGCACTGCAGCTACTGAGCCCACACATGCTCATGCTGCAAAGCAGCGAAGCTCCTGCGTGACGCAACCAAGACCGGACACAGCCGAGTATATAAATCTGTTTTTTAAAACAGGCACAAAAGCATTATAAGCGTGGGGCTCATCAGAAAATCCTTGATTTTTGGTCCAAGAGGTAAAGGCAGCAGGAACTTCATTAAAAAATGGCCCTTGCAGCAGCCCCCCAGAAATCAAAAACAAAAAATAGTAGTCTTTTAATTTTTTCCAGGACAAATGAAAATGTTCACTGGGGGGGATGTGACTTTCAAACTTTATTTTGGATGCTTTCACTCCATCATAGCTTGGGCTTCTGACACGCCTACCATACAGTGGCCACCTTATGTGTGCAAGTCAGAAACTGAGGCCACACTGAGGCTGCAGGCCTTACCAGGGCCTTCCGGCCTTCTCCCCAGGAAGGTAAACAACACCTCACTAATAAAATAACCAAACAAACAGCAAAGTATTTGGAAGCAATGTAGCCTAAAAAAAAAAAAAATGAGAGTCCTGATGTATATAAATACTATTATCATGATTAACTTAACAGGAATTCTTACCTAAATAATGTATTTTTATTGCTTTTTAAAAAAAATATTCGAATTTATTTCATCATTTGGCTGTGCCTGGTCTTAGTTGTGGCATGCAGGATCTAGTTCCTTGATCAGAGATGGAACCCGGTCCCCTCCATTGGGAGCATGGAGTCTTAGCCACTGGAGCACTAGGCAAGTCCCTGTACTTTGTCTTTCTAACGAACATCTCAAACTGCTCCATATCTGAGTGCTTCTGAAAGACGATAGGCTGAGTTATTTTCATCATGGAGCTCATTGACATGTGTACTGTTTATCAGTGTCTCTGTCTCCATGTCAGTATGCAGCTAGACTGAATAGTAAAACAGACTTCAGTGGTGGAAGGGATTTTTACCCCAGGTTGATAGTTAAATCCATGTGACCATGAGATTTTGGAGAGATGGTATATGATGCAATTCAACAAGTTTGTTGTAGGAGTTAGAATGCAGGGTGCCCGCCAGCCACCCAGCCTGTATCAATGACAGTGTCCTCTGTGTTTTATTTGGTTTATATGAGATGCTTCCTCCTTGCTACCTCTTCTTCTGAGCTTTCGCAGAAGGGTGGCAGTTCTGCTGTCTTAGCCACATGGAAAAACAGGTAGTCTTTGTGCCAAGACTTTCTTTCATTCTCTCTGCCTCCTCTCCTACTACTGGTGACCACCCTGCTTGAACAGCATTTGAGCTGCTTTACTCCTGATGAATTTCCCAAACTCTGTCCACGGCTTGCAGTTAGATGTCCTGCTGCCAGCTTACAAGGAATGCAAGTTGGATTGCCTCTCTCTCCACCCCCAAAGTTGCATGTTTATCCTTCTTCACCTTGATTCCCGGAAGAGTCAAACATCTGACACTCAGGTCAAGCCTGAAGGAAATGGTTGTCCCAGCTGAAAGTAGCCTGGATCTCAGTTTGCTTTTTAAGGCACTTACTCAAAATCAATGTCTAATATTTTCTTTGTGTGATGCAGTGCCTCTCAATAAAAACAAAAAGAGGTGCTTGACCTGAACTTTAAGAGGTCCAGGCAGCAGCGATGTTCAGTGGAGAGAATAGTATTCCATTACATGTATCTAATGAAATAAATGATTCTGACTTAAACGTCCAAGCACAGCTGAGATGGAGGAGACTTACTCCCTCAGCAGAGCAACATGCCAGCAGGCACTTAACTCCAGATTCTCTCTTGCTTGTATTCTGTTCTCTCAAGATGGATGCTTTAGATTATTTAATGGAGAAAGGTAGCACTTTGAACTCCAGGAAAATCAAAATGTTACAGCCTTGAGGTTTTTATTTTTTTATTTTGGTCTCATGGTACCTAGTGAATAAAACCAGCAATTTTTTTTTTTTTTAACTAACGAGCAAAGTTGTCTCATCTTTTAAGAAAGCGACTTCAAACATTTGGTATAGATGAAAACTGGTCAAGCATGTAAGCAAATCATTTCGGTGTCTGATGGTTATATAATAAAAGGCATTTGATTCAAAACAGTGTGCCATGTTGGTCAGCAAATCCCTGCTTCCACTAAATAACCAAAATACACAAATTGAAATAAAGTGAAATTCTTTTTCCAGAGTTAATGAAAGGTTCCTGTTTGTGAATTGTAGGCTTTGAAGTCCAAAGCTTCCCAACAGCACCAGGAATTCACCGGTGATTTATGACTATTTGGACAAGTGGTGACCAGAGCGTTACTCTATGGAAAGCTGACATTCCCTACCTGTCAAGGCGGCCTTCCCACAAGCTGGGCTCTGACTCCTCTGCCCGCAGCTCCTGCTCGCCTGGGCCCCGGGTAGGGTCCGAATGGGCTGCGTGGTTTGGCTCGGCCTCCGCTCTCCTCCGGGCCCTCGCCTTTTCTCTCCACTTGCCCCCACTCCACACACCACTCTCCTTCGCATCAGCCTGCTCACTTGCCACAGGCCCAGACAAAGCCCACTTCCCTTCTGCGCTGTCTCTCTGGTCCTTTCTTTGTGACACTTAGTTGATCCAGGACACTAATCTAAGGCCAGTTTGCCTGAGTGAGTAGGGGGTACTCGTTGGTCCAAGAGGCTCTTTCAGATCATTCCAGAAGTTCCCCAGATGGACAGTGGCCATCTGCGTAAACAAATAGTGGCCAAGTTTCCCATCCCATCTTTAAGCCCTCGCTGTCTATCCTGGGAGCTGGCCAGGCCCTGGGATAGTCCAGACCAACAGACCCTGTGGGAGACACAAGGGCCTCACCGGGACAGGTGAGTTCTAGGAAAAGAGCACCCTGCATCCTCAGATGCTGGGGTGTGCAGTCCTTGCTGGGTGGCATCCAGGGCAGACACTCAGCTTGGAGATGAGGCTGGGTTTTGACACGGTCTGAGTTGGAGTGTCTGAATGGCTCCCTTAATCCTCCCATGCCCTATAGCAGTGTGGTCATAAAAAACACACACACACCCCAAAGATCCCAGCACATTCATCAAAGCTAATGTGTGTTTCTGAGTTGTCTTCTTTTCTTATTTTGATAACTTACTTGGAAGCCACATGATTTTCACGACCATGAATATAAACTAGTACGAACAAGACATAAAATGACCCCCTTTATCTCAGAGTTGATCTTCCTATGTTTTTAGGCTCTGATTTTCTCTGTCGCTACACTACCTTTCATCTCCGTCAGCTGGCGTTTCTGGTACATTCCTGCACATCTTCTTTTGTGACGCAACATCCGGATGTAAAGAAAGCCCAAGATGAGAGCTGTCATCGAGGGCTTCACGGTCTAGTTGGAGATAAAAGAGTAAGCCTGAAAGGAGTAGTGAGCAAGGTGGCATGGAGGATGGGGGTACTGGAGAGAGCTGAACAGCTGACCCTCTAGTCGGGGGCTTCAGACTCAGTTTTGTCCCTCATTGATTGCCTGGCCTTGACACCAGCGACAGCTTCTGGAGCCTCTGATTTTGGTCCACACATCTGAAAAGTGACGATTATGTGGCTCCTGCCTCGTAGGTTTCCGTGAATGTTTAATGCAAGGATGGAGCCATTCTTGGCTCTCTGAGAAACACGTGACGCAGGTCCACTGGTCACCAGAGTGCCCTGGAGTCATGGAAAAAAAGTCTGGCTCCTGGGAAAAGTTTTGCCTGGTGAGTAGAAGGTGGCCCAAGTGGGGTCAGGATGGGACTATCCCTTTCAAGAAAAAGAGAAGAAAGAATAGCACCTCTTTAGCTACCATTGTGTCCCAAAGTTACATCTTGTTTTCTGGATCAGATGGAAACACCTCACTCATTGAAGAAGAAAATATGAACATATTCTTATTTTGGGTAAAATGTTTAAGATGGAAGGCACCAGGCACAGCTTTTCTGCATACAAAAAGCATAAAAAAAGACAAGAACAGAAAAAAACGTTGTTTAATGTGCATGGAGGATGAAGGAAAAAAAAGATCTTCAAATAGTTCAGTGTCCTGTCGCTTGGCTGCAACTCATTTCCAAATAAAATTCTTCCCAATACCATCCTGGCCCTGCCTCCCCTGCCTGCCAGCCCTCATTTCCTCTTCCCAGAACCACCAGCATCTTTCCCGAGGCGGTACCAAAGAAAAATAGCACCTTTGTCTTTCTACACAACTTCCTAACTAAAAACACGGGACCCCTTAGAACTGAGCTCTGGGTAAGGAGTCCACGCTCAAAGACATACCCTAGAAAAATCAAGCTTGTCAAGATTTATGAAAGTGTTGATATGGATCATAACTCCATCCATAGAATGAAATCAGGACATTTGAATCTGAAATTTATGTCTCCATGATGTCAACTATCTGGAAAGAAAGGAGTTTCCAGAACAAAGGGATACTCTTTCACTCATATTAGACAAGTTGGAATGTTCCTTGAGATGTTGGTGAAGAGACAGTTGAGGGGACACATGGCCCTGCGTGGACTTTGGGCATATCATGCATCTCCACTTTGCACTAGACTCTGCTCTTTACCCAATGTTGTATCTGGCTCCACTTTGAGTGTGAAAGATGAATTCTTTCAAAATTCTCACTGCTGTCCAAATGAGATGGGAAAATGCCTCAAGATCATTGCTTATTCAGCTGTTTCCACATAAGGTACCTGGAATGCTGGCCAGAGTTTTTTCTTCTTTATGATTCTATGCTCTCACTTTTATTGCTGTTTCTTCAGATTATGTGAAGAGATAAATAGAAGGGGAGGATGTTGGGCAGGGAGTGTCTTAAGATACGCTGGTATTTTCATGAGCTCCCAAACCCAGCTTGATTGGAAGACAGAAGTTAACTCTGGGCTGGTGGGCTCATCATGAGCATTTTCATGCATGATATTTCCCCCAAGATCCTGTTATTCTTCTTTAGGACCAAGAGCACTCATAGATGTTCCTAGAACATTCACTGTGGCTACAAACTACAACCTCTCTGCACAAAGATCTGCAGCTGCCCCCGTAAAGGAACATTTTAAATTGAAGCAGCATGAGAAAAGTGGAAATATCAGGTTTGCAGTTAGCATAGAATATTGGAAAGAGTCACATAGCTGGTAACTAAAGCCATGAGCGAGGATGAGTCACCTAAAAAGAGAAACAGAAAGAGAGAAGGCGGCCCAGGGCTGAGTGGCAAGGGTCTCCAACATTTAGAGTTCAAGAAGGTGGGTTATCCAGGTATGAAATACATCAACTCAAAAATCTCTGAAGTGTCATATCTTGCCCCAGCTCTGTGGTGGGTCAGTAGAATAAGAACTGGAGAGAGACCCCCAAGGAATTGGACATCAGATACTGAGTGAATGGGGTGGAGAGGTCGGGGGAGTACAGCGGGATGTGAATATGGAATGTCCACTGCCAACTTCATAGGTGTTGAGGTTGGTATTATCTGCTGCCTAGAGTAGAGTCTACATGGTTCACACCTTTTCACCTTCAGAAGAAGGACTCTTTTCTGATTGTTTTTACAACCTTTTCTGAACGCAGAAAAGACATTTAGAAGCTTTGGAGGTCACCAAGGGGCTATCTATATTTCAGAAATTATGGTAGTGCCTCACAGCCTGCCATAAATACCAGTACCCTAGAACATTAATTAGTACATTACCAAGATCGCAAACCAGAGTCTATTATGGTGATTTCACACTCTGTGATGTGTGTGTGTCTATTAAATGCCAGATGTCTCTGAGTCACAGTGGCTTTTATTCTACTTGTTTATCAGTTGCTAAGTCGTGCCCAACTCTTTGAGACCCCATGGACTGCAGCAAGCCAGGCCCCTCTGTCCTCCACTATCTCCCAGAGTTTGCTCAAATTCATGTCCATTGAGTCAGTGATGCTATCTAATCATCTCATCCTCTGCCTTCAATCTTTCCCAGGATCAAGATCTTTTCTAATGAGTCAGCTCTTCAAATCAGGTGGGCAAAGTATTGGAGCTTCAGCTTCAGCATCAATCCTTCCAATGAATATTCAGGATTGATTTCCTTTAGGATTGACTGGTTTGAGCTCCTTGCTGTCCAAGGGACATTCAAGAGTCTTCTCCTGCACCACAGCTCAAAAGCATCAATTCTTTGGTGCTCAGCCTTCTTTAATAAGGTCTGACTCTCACATCTGTTCATGACTACTAGAAAAACCACAGCTTTGACTGTACAGACTGTTGTCTGCAAGGTGATGTCTCTGCTTTTTAATATATTATCTAGGTTTGTCATAGCTTTTCTTCCAAGGAACAAGCGTCTTTTAATTTTGCGGCTGTAGTCACCATTCACAGTGATTTTGAAGCCCAAGAAATAAAATCTGTCACTGGTTCCCATTGTTTTCCCATCTATTTGCCAGGAAGTGATGGGACTGGATGCCATGATATTAGTTTTTTGAATGTTGAGTTTTAAGCCAGCTCAAATAAGCCAGCTAGTCTCCTCTTTCACCTTCTTCAAGAGGCTATTTGGTTCCTCTTCTCTTTCTCCCATAAGGGTGGTGTCACCTGTGTATCTGAGGTTATTGATATTTCTCCCAGCAATCTTGATTCCAGCTTGTGCTTCATCCAGCCTGGCATTTAGCATGATGTACTCCACATATATGTACCCTGGAGAAGGAAATGGCAACCCACTCCAGTATTCTTGCCTGGAGAATCCCATGGACAGAGGAGCTTGGTGGGCTATAGTCCACAGGTCACAAAGAGTTGGACATGACTTCACTTTCACTTTCACTCTGCATAGAAGTTAAATAAGCAGGATGACAATATATAGCCTTGATGTACCCCTTTCTCAACTTTGAACCAATCCGTTGTTCCATGTCCAGTTCTGTTTCCTCTTGGCATGCATACAGGTTTCTCAGGAAACAGGAAGATGGTCTGGTATTCCCATTTCTAAGAAGTTCCACAGTTTGTTATGATCCACACAGTCAAAGGCTTTAGCGTAGTCAAAGAAGGAGAAGGAGAAGGAGAAGGAGATGTTTTTCTGGAATTCCCTTGCTTTTTCTATGTTGGCAGTTTGGTCTCTGGTTCCTCTGCCTTTTCTAAATCCAGCTTGTACATCTGGAAGCTCTCAGTTCACATACTGTTGAAGTCTAGCTTAAAGGATTTTGAGCGTTACCCTGCTAGCATGTGAAAAGAGTGCAACTGTGCTGTAGCTTGAATTTTCTTTGGCATTGACCTTCTTTTGCGTTGGAATGAAAACTGACTTTTCCCAGTCCTGTGGCCACTGGTGACATATTGAGTGCAGCATTTTAACAGCATCATCTTTTAGGATTTTAAATAGCTTACCTGGAACTCTGTCACCTCCACCAGTTTTGTTTGTAGTAATGCTTCCAGAAGCCCATGNTGTGTGTGTGTGTGTGTGTGTGTGTGTGCATTTGTTTACTACTACACTTCACCTTTTCACTTCCACTTAAAAAAAATTCATTTCCCCCAAACTCTCAGCAGTTGTGTGAGCGAATTATTAAAAACACGAAGAACAGGCACCTGCACTGTGCCTTCAGTGCGTCAGCCCAGACACTCTGAGATCAGTAGCCGATACGGATCCATCACTCCTGGCCATCCAGCTGTATCTCTGCCTCCCATCAGACAGGCAACCCCCTCCTGAGTCTGCGATTCTAGGACCTTCTCTCATTCATGTCGCAACCACCAGGTCTTGGCTAATGAGTATGTGTATTTGGAGTGATGCTTGAGGCTTGTTAATAAGTTGCTACCTGTGGAAATGTGTTCTCATTTGGAGAAACTAAGGAAGTCAAGAGGGGTGGGTTGGCTAACCTATTCTGGAGACCCTGCGTGGATAGAGTATTCATTGCCCTGAAGGACCCTACCCAAGCGTGGACCTTTCCCTGCTTCTACAGACAGTGAGAAATCCAGAGGTTTCCCTCGCCTGAAGAGGGCCACCCTGTGAGCCGAAGGCTGTCTATGGGGTCATGTGGACTTCAATGCAAGGTTGAGGACGAGGCGCCTGCAATGACAGAGTGGGGGCCTCACTGGCCTCGCAGGGCCTCAGCTGCTTCTGCGCTGCTTTGGTAATGACTACTTCACTGGAAAGGTCTACCTGAGTGTCAGAATTTTATCTGCAAATGGCTTTCCTCGCGTCCTAGGAGCCAGGTTATGGGGGAGAAGTCCAGACTCCTGTCGTTTCCCACCGAGAAAAGCCCTAAGAGTTTTGTATGATATAATCACCTAAGGTCAGCTGGTGCTGTGAATAGAGGGAAGTAATCACCACAGCAATAATCATTACTGGTTCTCATCAGGGAAAAGTCCCCCTGAAATCCAGGTAGAGGGATTTCACCAGTAGAATCAGCCCTTTGGCCAGGATGCTGGAAACGTTCCTTGTAGGCATCTACATCCATCAGCAGTTCCACATGGTTCTGGTTCTGGCTGATGTTGGTGCTCACCGAATGTGCCTTTGCCTTGCCTTTTCTGATCAGCTTTCAGTCTGGGTGAGACCTGTTAGTGAAATGAGCTCTCTGGTTTGTTTTCATGTCTGACAGTCTCTATGCAAATCTCTGCCAGAGAGACGCTGGTTTGAGTCCTTGGAGGAAAAGGCCATGACTGTCTGGCCCACCCCCAAATTCTCAATACATGGTATGGTCTGGCCCATGGGAGGGGCTCAGTAAATCCCAGTTAGATGAGTGACAGAGGCAGGGAATGAGTGAGCTTTGTCCCTCCCTCCTGTCCTTGAGTAACCTGCTGTCTGTCTGTCCCATGGGAGGGTGCATGGGTAGGACAAGCAGCAAGCGGTACTGAAGGGTCAGTTACTGCTGATGAGTCTTTCCATCTCCAGTTGAGTCTCCACAAGATTCTTGGACAGAATTTCCCTCAGACGTATCCAAATCGCAGATTTAAGGACTGAAAAGAAAATTGGACATTTCTGGCAATTATCATGCAGTTGCTTTAAAGGGAAAAATTAAAATTATACCAACGAAGGGCTGCTTAAAAGAAAAACAAATACATGAAAATCCTTTATTCCACTCAGTTTTGGAAGTCAAGCTCTTGTGTATACAAAGAAAATGACCTTGCTCTGTGGTAAAGGGGGTCACATTCAAACCAAATGGAAAAGAATGCTGCAAGAACCTCTTCGACTAACCGGGGACATGCCCTTAATAACAAACCCACCTCTCAGCCTCCATCCCTTCCTGTTGGTGGCTGCTGTCTGCCTCGAATTGCTTTGGATCGAATGTGCCTTTTATGGAGAGAAAATGGACGATTTCATCTCAGGAAAGTGTCTCATGTTATAGATGAGGAAACCAAGGCCCAGAGATGTCACATGGTAGAGTTGTGCAGCCAGCATGCAGCGGACCTGAGATCCATAATGACCTCCGGCAGCAGCTATGAGATGCCTGTTGTGTGCATCACTGGGGCCTTGACGCAGGACAGGAGTAAGAACAGTCCCTTCCTCCTGGGAGCTCGTCTCCCAACCACGCCCACGAAAACTCTTAGAACACACAGCACATATGATGTTCTGTTTTTTTTTCCTGATAGAGGACCTTGCAATTAGTTAAAGGAATTTCAACGTGCAGGTTGTCATCAACTGTCTCTCCCGTATGGGATCCTGGTGCCCTAAGGAAATCCTTTACCATCTAATGACTCACCCTGGTGCCTGCAGGTGGGGCTGAGTGCCTGACTTGGGACACCCAGCCCCTCTTGACCATGGACGGTCTCAGGCTTGGCAGCTGTGATCTCCTAAGGGTTAACCACAGGCTCCAGGGCCGGCGGTAGATTTCCAAGTCACTGCTCACTCTCAGGGCCAACGCCAGCACGACATCTGGTGTGCACCTGAACAAATCCCAGACATTTCCTTTGTGATGTTGAACAAATCTGTGCCTTGACTCCTGGCTCTGAAACCCACTGTGGTGAGTGCTCCGGCAGGCAGGGCAAGGTCTCCTTCACACGAGGACCACGCCAAGAGGAGCAGCATGACGCCGCCTCCACCCAGCCTGCGCCCCAAGCCGTCATCTAGGCTCCTTCTGCCAGTAATTCCATTTGGCTCACTCACGTTTTGAAGCCAACTTTTCCAACTGCAGATGAGTCGTCTCTTTTTCCCTCCTTTTCTCCCTCTTCTAGACTCAGTTTCCCCTCCAAAACCCCACCCCTCCCACCCTTCCTTGTGTGTTCCCGTCCACCAAGTCTCATCCCT
>SJYX01020957.1:0-13552 GCA_006410675.1 Oreotragus oreotragus
GCCTGGAGAATCCCAGGGACGGGGGAGCCTGGTGGGCTGCCGTCTCTGGGGTCACACAGAGTCAGACACCACTGAAGCGACTTGGCAGCAGCAGCAGCAGCAGCGTTCTTCAGCGCCTGAACTGAGCTGACTGCATCCTGACAGAATCCACAGCAAAAAGTGTTTGAATTGTAATTAACCAGTCAATGAGAAAAACTGGGCCTTATATCATCAGTAAAACATGGTACTGGTACTAGGCTTCACACACACATACACACAGATAAATTTGATAGAGAGATATTTCCTATAGCCTTCATTTCTTTTGAAAGCCACTAGATTTGGGATACCACTGAGAATTTAATCAACGAACTAATTGGACTTTTTTGCAATTTCATGCCAATGAACGCTGCTAACCTTAGTGGTTGCACTTCACACTTGAGATCTGAAAAGTACCTGGAATAAAGCGTGTCAGAACAAAACTGCTCTGCTATTTTGACATCTAAAGGGCAGTACTGGGTGTCCTAAGAGTAAGTCCAGCCTGGCTTTATAATATCCTGCGGTTCCTTTGTCTGAAAGGATGATTTAACTCAACAAGGATTTCCTGAATGCCTATTATAGGGAGGACATTGTGCTAAGCTGAACACTAGCAAAAGCAGAGGGAGCTGCAGGCACAGATCAGGCACGAGTCTTGGCCTTACATTGCTTCCAGTCTAGTATGAGGACCCGAAACTTACAGGAATGTACAGTGCCAAGTTAAATACAGCAAGGAGCCCAAATCATGAAGTGATTCACACTGATATCATCAAATACTCATTTCAGTATGCCTGCTATGTGACAGGCTTGGTCCAGGATCCTGAGAAAATAACAAAGAACGAAACACACAGGATCCCCACTCTTGTGGAGTTTATATTCTAGTGGAGGGGAGCAGACAACAGACAATTAAATAAATTATGAACTATGTCAAATTATTAAACGCTGTGCAAGGAAAAGAAGCAGAGTCAGCATCGCCGGGGGTAAAGGAAGGCGTGCTGTCATGAGGAATATTCAGGCAAGGTTTCTATTTTCAAATTATGAAAGTATGATAACATATTTACAGGGGAGCTGGAAAATATAGAACAAAATTACACATAGTTCTGGTCTATATTACAATATTTTTCGAGTAGATAAATTAACATTTTTAGTTGGAGTTTCAATATCAAACTCTCAAAAACTAATAGAATGAATAGACAGAAAAGTATTAATAGAAGGATACAGCAGCCCTGAAAAGCACTCTGAGACAATTCAACATGATTAAGACTTAAATACTTTTCACACAACAGTAGGATATAATCTCTATTCAAATTCTCAGGGAAGGTCTCTTTAAACAGCTAGCATCTGAGCAGAGAAAAAAAGTGAATCCAGGAAGAATGTGTAAAGCAATTTCAAATCCCACTCTCCTCCTTCACCCCACCCCACCCCCGTGATTAGTAAACACTCAATAAATGCTCTTGTTATTGTTATTAATATAATAGGAGCTCTGAATCTGAGATGAGAATAGAACTGCAATTAGCTTGACTGCAGAAGCTTGTGAAGGAAGGGTGTGGCCTTCGAAAGAGAAAGGTGGGAAGAAAGGTCTCCATGGACACTAAGACGAGCCGCTCAAGGGCAGCGCCCTGGGTGTTTCGCCCCCTGCAGACGTGTGCTCCTTGTTCGGTGCTTTGTTTTAGCTTAGCTTATCACAGCCTGAACTGGGGGCTACGGTGAGCCAGATGGTAACATCTATCAGCACGGAAGCCACCCAGCAAGCATTTGCCTGGGCTGGTCCCCCAGAGCCCGCCCGCCTCACCCTGATTGCAATGCCGGTTTGCAGTTTTGCAGCCCATTGTGCTAGCTCGGGGACCAAAACAGCAGCATTTGGGACGGTTATAAGCCATACTGACAGCGCTCTGCCACACCCCTCCACTGGTTAAACCATTCCAGGGTGTCTTGTGGCCATTTTAATCCTCAGTTCCTGGTACACGAGGGAGGTTCAGCGGCTTTTATTAGCTGTGTGTGCCTGCTTCCCAGAACTACCCTGGCTCCGGTCTACGACCAGATTCCCACCATGGGGGCATTCTGGGAAGTTTTTCCTGAGGAGGGGAGAAGTAGGGGAGATAATTTAAGAAAATGTGACTGTGGTGTCATGGAGATGGGAAGAAGGGGCTATATGAGGGCTAGACCCAAGAGCCCCTCTCTGCCCTGGGGTTGGGCACCTCCCTACTTCGGGGGCTGGAGCCCCGCCGGTCCCCGCTCCTTCCCGGGACCAGGTGCCCGTCTCTGAGGCCTGGCTCTTCATCGCCCAGGATTCTTCTTTTCAGGCAAAACCTGCTTCACCGGTCGCCTTCCCAGAGCTGCCCTTTAGGCGTTCAGTCGTGTCCAGCTCTTCGCGATCCCGTGGACTGTAGCCCGCCAGGCTCCCCCGCCCCGGGGGCTCTCCAGCTAGAAAATGCCCCTTGCTGCCAGGGCCAATCAGGACCATAAACGGTTCTCGAGCCCAGTGTGACCCCACCAGCCCTTACCGGCCATCAGCATTTTCCTGGCGTCAGCCTCATCCCGGGAAATGCTCTTAAAAGCAGCTCGCCCCGCGCTCATCCCGCCGCTGTGCTGGTCGCACCTCGGAACGGTGCGTGGAGGCGCCGCGCGCCCCTCCCAGATCCGTCACCGCGGAAGACAGCTCAGACGTGTCGGCCGCTCTCATCTCTCCCCGGAAACCAAGCCCCTCTCCCCTTAAGCATTCGGCTTGCTCTCCTCTGAGCTCTGGGCCCAGCTCGTCTTCAGAGCGAGCACGCCGTTCACACGCGGCGGGCGCTCCTCCGCCGACCCCCTCCCACTCAGGGCCCTGCCGGTGAGCGGCGGCGACGACGGCCCGTCCCCAGGCTCCGAAGGGGCCGTTTCTGCGGCAGAGCAGGCCGACCGCTATTTTTAGCGTCTTGCTGGTTCAGGCTGCGGCATCCGAAGGGTTGTGGCCGCAGCACGTATCCCAGGAAGGCACATGGCTGGTGAGGTTCGGCACGTCGCTGCAGGAGCAATCGGCCCCGGCCCCGGGCCCGCGGGAAAGGGGAAGGAAGGGCGAGCCCCCCGCCCGGCGCCCCCCCTGTCCGCGCCACGGCCCACGCGCAGCCTTCGCACCAGCGCCTTCTGCTGCCGGGTGCCCAGGCGCGCCCCGGGCAGGAAGGGTCCCCGCCGCCCCGGAGCCTCCGGCCGCAAGCCAGTGAGATGTTACCCTCCCCATTTTAAAGACCAGGGAACTGAGCGCCAGAGAAGCGAATACGTGACTCAGAAATCATGGATGGGAAAGACCTACAGCAGTCAGGATAGCACTCAGTGGAATTTGCTAGGGCCCCAGGACTGCGATTATGAATGGCAGGCAGGTAATTCTGAATGGCAGGGGAGCAGGGAGCTGGAGTAATATAGGGGTGGATGGGGTCCTCGGCTGACCCCTGCTGTTCAGTCCAGAGCAGGGAGCAGAGGTCCAGCTCTGCCCAGAGACGGTGCCAGGCCGGTAATGTCAGAACTTCTGTGTTCAGGATGCACATGAGCGTTTTCTAATTTCAAAACAAGTTGTGGGTCAAATGCAGCAGGTTTGAGGGCTAGATGTCAGGCCCACCTTCCGCAACTTATAGCCCCTGATTTCCACAAAGCTCTCCTATCTGTTATCTAAGTGTCGGAGAACCCTGAGATGTCGCTGCTGGCTTTGTCCTCCCTTTGCAGAGAGACCACGGGGATGGAGGGAAGTTTGCAAATCTAAGAAATGTTGGAAAGACGATTCAGACACAAAATCACAGTTTCTCTCCCCTCAACGGCACAGCCTTGTCTTCACTTTGGGAGCAACCTCTCCTTCTTAAGGATCAGAAAGCTCAGATGAGGGCTCTGCTGATGGCTGATCGCAGGAGCTCGCTGTCGCAGTCTGGTTCTTTCAAAGCACGGTCCTCTCATCCTGCCCTCAGCTGGTCTCCTGAAGACTCTGTAGGCTGAAAGCCTCTGACTTGTGATTGGAGCACGTGCTTTGAGTAGCTTTCGAGTTATACAGCTGTGTGTGTGTTCAGCCATCCACGAGGTCTTACCTGGCATCTACTACGATTCAGACTGAGAAATGGGAAGCACAGACGCATGAAGCAAGATCAGACTTTAAAACAGTTGGCAAAGGGGACCCTGGATTTAGCCAGCAGACTTATTTTGTTTGCCCCCCACCACAAAATGCTACACACTAATAACAGTAGTGTTAATAATAAACACTATTGCCAACATTTAATGATCAGGAGATCCTGCATAAAAATCCAAATTCCCACTTTTTTTTTTTTTTTTTTCAAAATCCAAAAATCTGCCACCTTGGTTCTTAATTGGTGCCTGTTCAGATCATCTAGAGCTGGGTCATGGCCACCCCCTTCCCATGGGGCAGCACTCAGCAAGACTTCCCAGTTCCCACCTACTTCTGTTGTCTCCCTGAGGCCAAATATCAGTAGCTATTTATCATCGTGATTTTGTCATTCTTTTCATAAAGAAAATGAGATGTCTCCCATAGCGATGTTTCTTAAAAGTGAGAAAACAGGCTGAGAGAGCTTGCAAGAAAAATGAGTCTCTCTCTTTGTAGAGGTGAAGAATATTCTAACGTGTATTAAATGATGCAGTGTTAGTTTCTTGGTCCCTGTTCCACATTTGAATTTGCCACCCTGTTTCAGAGACTACCTAATATGGTCTCAGCAGGTAAAGAATCTGCCTGCAATACAGCAGATGCAAGAGATGGCGGTTTGCTCCCTGGGCTGGGAAGATGCCTGGAGGAGGAAATGGCAACCCACTCCAGTACTCTTGCCTGGAACATTCCATAGGCAGAGGAGCCCGACAGGCTGCAGTCCACGGGGTGGCAGAGAGTCAGACACGACTGAGCACGCGGCTCCTGATACAGTTGAATGTGGGTTAGTCCAGAAGGTGGACTATGCCCTGCAGCCTGAATCCCACCGTACGGTGAATCAGCTGATTCATCGCAAGCCGGGTCAGAATGAGAGCTGCGGCCTGTGGAGCCGCTGGCTCCATGGCAAGTGGGCCTGTTTTCAACAGGGAAACGCTGATGCTCAAAGGAGATCTGCTTTGTCCTTCCTTTCAGGGCCTTTTTTCTCAGGATTTTCATAGAACGCCAATTTCTCCCTTCTCCATTGGCCCAAGACTGCCAGGTAAACACAGAGTCTGTTTGAAATGCTGTGAATTCCCCCATAAAATCTGGTGTCTTCATCCATCCATTTCAGTCCCTCCCTCTGGCTTTTTAAACACAAGAACAATCTTGAGCAGTTTAGCCAGTAAGGAGAAATAAAATTTGTGAAGATTAAATCCCTAAAAAAGAAAGCGAGTGGTGCCGTTGCTTTTTCCTCCTACAGTTCAAAGGGCTGAAAATGGGATGCTCATCCCTGTTTCTGCTTCATTTTGTATTAGATTTGTAACTGAACCGTAATCAGCAAATAAAACTCCCAGCTATACTGATCAGATCATTGTTCCTCATCCTTGAATTGACAAAGTTTGGGACATGCTATGGGCTGACAACTTGTGACTCTTGCTTTACAGAGAGGGGCCAGAATCCTGGAAATTCCTAAAGGACACCTTATGGATGATCTGGTACTTAGGTTACAAACTCAAGGCTTCTCGGGACAAATCACTTATATGGGTGAAGCAAGCCTAATGAAGACTCTTAATGATCAAAGAAGGTACCTACACCCATCCTCAGCTCATTACAGACATGGAGGAGTGTATGTCCATTATTAGCAGATTTGCAAATTGTTCAAAAGAAGCCAACAAGCTGATATTTTGGTGAAACCTTCCGATTTCCTTGGGCCAATAACTAATTCATATTTTGTTTTTAAATACTCTGGACCAAATAAATACGACTCCAGACTAGATTTGGCTCAAAGTCACCAGCTCGATACCTCCAATCCTGGTTCCAAGTCTTCATTTTTGGAAAAGGAAACTGAGGATCTGCTAAATGATACTCAAAGGACAGTTACGGACAGAGAGCTGGCATTCCCACCCACACTGCTTAGGAAGCTGGTCTGAGATAAAACAAGAAAGCCATTTCCCTCTCAAATGAAGAACAATGAGGTCTCTCAGCTTTTGCCCCACCGTGACTTCTTCTCCGGGGAATAATAACCCATCTCAGAATAATCCAGCTTAGCTCATTTTCCATGAAGGAACGGAGTTTAAACTTTTTCCATTTTTGTGGGGAGGAAAGTCTTTTGCGATGATACTAGGAGCAAGTAATTACTAAGGGTCAGTAAATGTTTTTAGAATAAACAGAAAGAGGAATGAGTTAAGCACCCGCAGCCACACACGCTTGAAGACAGTAGTTTCAGGGTTTGAGCACTGCCTTTGCAGGAGTTACTCCCACATCTACTTCAAGTTCTGCAGTGATGCAAAATGCCCCTGTAGAGTTACTGTTTAAGAGACAGTTGCTTGCCTTTGTTTTGCTTTCTTCTGTGTCAGGGCTTGGCAAACTGTAGCTCATGGACGAAACTGTTTCAGCAGATAAAGTTTAACTGAGACACAGACAAACCCGTTGGCTTACGTGTGGCCGATGCCTGCTTTTGAGTCATTGCAACAGAAACATCGTGACCCGCAAAGTCTCAGCGTTCACTAGCTGGCCCTTCACAGAAAAAGTTTGCCAACCTCTGCCAGGTATCATAGACCCATAGTGCACTCACTGACTCATCCTAAGACACACTTAGTGTTTGAGTGAGAAGGACTAAGAAAATGATATTGGGTCTCCAGAATCGGAAGCTCAAATGATTATCAAGGAAATATTCGATCCAGACTAGGAGAAAGCTGCTGTCAACCAGAAGGCCTTCTCTTTCTTCCCGAGATGACTGTACCTGCTCAGCCTCAGGGATCGTCACCCAGCGGGAAAGCAGGTCCAGTCTGGCCAATCCTTGCACTTCTCAGGAACATCCTGAAAACTAGACTTTTCCCGTGAGATCTCCATTTTTAAGATAGTGGCAATTACATTTCTAAAAATGAACAGACACTCTACAGGTAACTGTGGGGGCCACCTCTTAGTAACATCTCTTGCGATCATTGGGCTTCCCTGATGGCTCAGATGGGAAAGAATCCGCCTGCGATGCAGGAGACCCGGGTTTGATCCCTGGGTGGGAAAGATCCCCTGGAGAAGGGAATGGCTACCCACGCCAGTATTCTTGCCTGGAGAATCCCATGGACAGAGGAGCCTGGAGGGCTTGAGTCCATGTGCTTGCAAAGAGTCAGACACAACTGAGTGACTAACACACACACACACACACAGGGTGGTCATCAGAAATGATCTTATCTTTCTCATTTCTGACCAGCCCATAGAAAAACAGACTCATACACACACACACACACACACACACACACACACACACACACACACACAGTCCCAGACCCCTGAGGAATTGATTTACCTGCACAGGAGGAAGTCAAGGCACCAAGTCCCCCAGCCCCACTCAGCCAACCATTACCGTGTTAAGTGCTAGGTTTCCTCGGACGGCAGGGGGAGTAACACTGTAGAGCACGGCGGCCCCAGCCACGGCTCCCAGCAGTTGGGCGACCACGTAGCAGATGGCACGGAGCAGGGNCACACACACACACACACACACACACACACACACACACAGTCCCAGACCCCTGAGGAATTGATTTACCTGCACAGGAGGAAGTCAAGGCACCAAGTCCCCCAGCCCCACTCAGCCAACCATTACCGTGTTAAGTGCTAGGTTTCCTCGGACGGCAGGGGGAGTAACACTGTAGAGCACGGCGGCCCCAGCCACGGCTCCCAGCAGTTGGGCGACCACGTAGCAGATGGCACGGAGCAGGGACATCTGGGAGCCCACAAGGAAGGCGAAAGTGACTGCAGGGTTGACATGGGCTCCACTGATGTGGCCCACAGCCTGCACCAGTGTAGCCAGGGCCAGGCCAAAGGCCAGAGCCACCTGCAAGACATGCAGGGGTCCAGGGGCCCAACGCAGTGAGGCCCCCAGTCCAAAGAAGACATAGAAGAGGGTGGCAAAGAACTCCGCAAATATGGCCCTCCAGAAGGAGGCTGACCGCAGTTCCCACATGGCAGGGGGGATGGGCACAACGCCTGGGTCCCTGACACCCCCCTGGCCTGATCTGGATGGACAGTCCCCTTTATAGAGGACTTTTAATCCCTGGGAGGGGCAGGCTGAGGTAACTGGCCCAGCCTCTTAACCCCTTCACAGCTGCGGCGGGCAGGCCTGCTCTGGTGCATCAGATAAAGCTGCAGCATTTCCCCCTCCCTCCTCAATGGGGAGATGAGCAGAGCCACGGGTGTGAGGGTGGGGATGGGGTCAAGGGCTGGTGTGAGGCTCCGAGAAGAACGGACTGAGAACTGGGGGACTGGAGGAGTCTGCCTTTCTCTTCATGTCAAAGTTGGGGTTCATAGTCCTGACTGACATCTATATTAGAACTTTCCTCAACTCTGCTGGGAAGGTTAGTGAAGCTGAGTTCACCTCACAGAGCATGAGGCTATGCTCCTGGGGGCCTCTAGGCCTCTCTGAACTGGCCAGGGGTAAGGGTGGAGGTGGGGGTCAGGAGTGGAGTCTGGCAGGGAAGCTGGATAACTGAAGAGAATTCTTTAGTTCTCTGGGATTAGGGGGCCTTCTCCCATTGGCTGGTTTGGGCTGGAATCTGTGGACCCTGCAGCCCTGGGACAGAATAGTTCTGCTGCGTCTGGCTTTCTCTGAGCCCGGGCTCCCTACCCCTGACACATGCCAGCACCTCTGTTTCCAAGCCCTCAGCCTGGCCTTTTACTTTTATTATTTATTGATTTGCTATATCACATGGCTTGCCGCGTTTTAGTTCCCCAACCAGGGATCGAACCCATGCCCCCTACAGCAGCAGCACAGAGTCCTAACCACTGGACTGCCAGGAAAGTCCCAGCCTGGCCTTTTAAACCACAGGGATAGCAGGAAAAAGCTATCCCCCATGGGTAGGCTGGGAGAGGTTGGGGAGCTGGGAGAGGAAATGAAAGCGTGAAAGTGCTGGTCACTCAGTCATGTCCGACTCTTTGCAACCCCATGGACTGTACCTGGCCAGGCTCCTCTGTCCATGGAATTTTCCAGGCCAGAATACTGGAGTGGGTTGCCATTCCCATCTCCAGGGGATCTTCCCTATCCAAGGATCAAACCCAGGTCTCCCACATTGCAGGCTAATTCTTTACCATCTGAGCCACTAGGGACAGGAGAAGAGAGGTTAGTAATTAAATCTCAGAATTAGCTTGTACTTCACCTTTTCTAATTCATAAGGTCCTAGCAGGAAGTACTGAAGGAAGGAAATTGAGTCTTGCCTATGAAGCAACAGGAGGGTCTAATGCCCCCTAAACTGGCTATGATCAGGACATTAAAGCCAAATCTTGACCTGTAGAGAAAGGTCTGGGGATGTGGGTATCTGGGGCAGCAGGGTGGTCAAGGAGAGAGAAAAGGACAAGATGGGGAAGAAAAGCTTGGAGAAAGAAATTCAGTTGTGGCCAGGCTTAGTGAGGAAGTTGGCAGTCTAGTGGTGGGGGCTGTGTGGTGGTGGAGAAGGCAGAACGGAACTCACTGTTAGGCTTCACCATCTCCACATGCTGGCTAGTCACAGAGGCCACAAGCTGCTCCCGTGTGAAGTACAGGAATTGGGAGTCACATACAGGCCAATGAGAAGGGGCTGTCATGAACGAACGACTATTCTGTGTACTTGAAATCCATAATAACAGCAGGAGCAACAAAATTCCTGGCTTTGCCACTTTCTAGGCGGGAGTTATCTCCACTAGATATAAACTCCAGGAGGGCAGGGACTTGTCCATTTGCTCATCTCAGGGACAGGAGAAGAGAGGTTAGTAATTAAATCTCAGAATTAGCTTGTACTTCACCTTTTCTAATTCATAAGGTCCTAGCAGGAAGTACTGAAGGAAGGAAATTGAGTCTTGCCTATGAAGCAACAGGAGGGTCTAATGCCCCCTAAACTGGCTATGATCAGGACATTAAAGCCAAATCTTGACCTGTAGAGAAAGGTCTGGGGATGTGGGTATCTGGGGCAGCAGGGTGGTCAAGGAGAGAGAAAAGGACAAGATGGGGAAGAAAAGCTTGGAGAAAGAAATTCAGTTGTGGCCAGGCTTAGTGAGGAAGTTGGCAGTCTAGTGGTGGGGGCTGTGTGGTGGTGGAGAAGGCAGAACGGAACTCACTGTTAGGCTTCACCATCTCCACATGCTGGCTAGTCACAGAGGCCACAAGCTGCTCCCGTGTGAAGTACAGGAATTGGGAGTCACATACAGGCCAATGAGAAGGGGCTGTCATGAACGAACGACTATTCTGTGTACTTGAAATCCATAATAACAGCAGGAGCAACAAAATTCCTGGCTTTGCCACTTTCTAGGCGGGAGTTATCTCCACTAGATATAAACTCCAGGAGGGCAGGGACTTGTCCATTTGCTCATCTCTGCAAACCCCGTGCTTGACACACACTATGCAGTAAATAAATATTCATTGAATAAATCAGTATAAGCTCTCTGAGCCTTCTGGATGGCTTCAGTCAACCAGAGGTGCTCACAGTGAAGGGAGGGACTCCTAATCATCGCTATGAACCTGGGTTTCAGGAGTCAGAGAGGCAAAGAGGAAAGCTAGTGTGCAGATCTGGAAGACAATGAGAAGAATTCTAGGAAAGGCAAGGTAAAGACAGTCCGTCCCTCACCATAAACAGTCAAGCAGTGAGCAGGTCCCAGTGGTGAGCCAGCGCGTGGGTCGCTGGAATCGGCAAAGGAAAGCATCTTTGAGGAGTGGCACGGGAGTGCAGGAGATTCCTAGGCCAACACTCCTGGGATCACCCAGGACACACAGTGTTCAACTCAGCCTTCTTTTCTGGTTAGTTTGTTCACTTTTTTGCTATCATTCTACTTCATTCTTTTTAAAAAATAGTTTTGGCCACACCCAGTTTGGCATGTGAGATCTTAGTTCCCCAACCAGGGACTGAACCCACACCCCCTGTTATTGGAAGTGTGGAATCCAAGCACCGCATCGCCAGGGAATTCCCCACTACGCCATTCCTGTGTTGGGAGTTCTTTTCGGGGGTTGACAGTGAAGTTTACTCCTGGATTCTCCACATTTCTCTCTTCTGGCTTTAAGTAAACCTACAAACATTTTAAAAAATGCTTTTACAGAATTATGTATGTATTTGTTTTTGACTGGGGCTTCACTGCTGCATGGGGTTCTCACTGTGGAGGCTTCTGTTGCACAGCACGGGTTCTGGGGTGCCTAGGATCAGCAGATGCGGCACACGGGCTCAGTGCTCAGGGCTCTCTGGCTCTGGCGCACAGGCTCAGTAACTGTGGTGCATGGGCTGAGCACGGGCTTAGTTGCTCCGGGGTGGCACGTGGGATCTTCCCGGACCAGAGAAGGCTGTGTCTCCTGCGTTGGCAGGCGGACTCTTTACCACTGAGCCACCAGGGAAGCCTCTTGCGAACATTTTTGAAGTTTTTTCCACTAGAAACTATGGAAATGGAGAAAAGGAATTTGTAAAATAACAAACCCAGGGTAGTTACAAAGTTATTTCAAGGCTTCATGGCTTGTAATATTAATCCATTCTAGAGTCTCCTCTATCTATACACTTGATTCAGTTATTTTTGGTTACTACCCATCAGCCTTTCAACTTACTTCTGTTCCTGGGGCTAGTGAGCCTGTGTTCACTCCCCATGTCAGAAGACCCCATTTCTGTCCCACAGAGGTGCCGTGGAAGCATAATCCATACGACCAAGGAGCAAGTGAGTCTGTGAGGTGTAGGGAATCTTCAGGCAGAGCAATTTGCCTTGCTGCATTTCTGTACAGTGGTCCTGTGTGATGACTACAGCTACCTCTGAGGTTGCCTAGGATCTACTGAGGTTGCCTAGGACCTACCTTTCTGAAGCTACTCTCTAGCCACCCTGTATCCCCTGGACCCACAGAATAACCTGTTTGAGTTCCATAAAAAATCTGCTTTGCTGACAAACGGAGAGAGTTGTTGTTCAGTCGCTTAGTCGTATCTGACTCTTGCGACCCCGTGGACTGCAGCACGCCTGGCCTCCCTGTCCACTGTCTCCTGGAGGGAGTAGCATGGGAGTACACACACTACCATATGTAGAATGGATAGACAGTGGGAATTTGATGTATGACTCAGAGAGCTCAAGTCAGTGTTCTGCGACAACAGAGACGGGTGGTGGGAGGTGGGAGGGAGATTCAAGAAGGAGGGTATGTATGTATACCTATGGCTGATGCATGTTAATGTACGGCAGAAACCAGCACGATATTGTAAAGCATTTATCCTTCAATTAGAAAGAAATTTTTTAAAAAGACACAAAAAATCCACTTTGTTGATCATACAGGATTGTATGAGGACAAGATGATATACACCTGAGCAATACATTCATGTTAAGTTGACTGGTTTGAAGCATAAATGAACTGACTCATGCATTAATCAGATATAAACACAATTTCATGCTTATCAAGTATGGACCATCCTCTCTAGCAATTACAGTGTGGGTGAATAGTGATACGGTACTGAGGGGCTGGGTGACCATCCGTCTCTGCTTCCACCACACGGAATCTCCATTCCAGCCCTGTACTTAGAATGCCAGGTCAGCATTTAACCCAGCTCCATTGTGTGGACAGTTTCAGTAGGACAAAGGCCCCAGCACAGCACAAGCTAGCCTAGCAGCCCCTTTGGCTAGCTCCTGAGGGCCCCCCTTCTCTCTCTTTCTCTGGTAATGCTTTGCTGACTGCTGACTCCTGGCAAAGTCCAGAACAATCACCAAGCTCTGAGGGCATCATCCCTCTCCCACTCATATTTAAGGGCTCCAATTAGCACTTGGATCAGGCTAAGGCCTCTGTGTGTTAGAAACGGGGTAATCCAAGAAATAAATAGTCTAGTCTATCCTGCCCTTGGAAGGACTGTTGCTGAAGCTGAAACTCCAATACTTTGGCCACCTGATGCGAAGAACTGACTTATTGGAAAGACCCTGACGCTGGGAAAGATTGAAGGCGGGAGGAGAAGGGGATGACAGAGGATGAGATGGTTGGATGACATCACCAACTCGAAGGACATGAGTTTGAGCAAGCTTGGGGAGTTGGGATGGACAGGGAATCCTGGCGTGCTGCAGTCCATGAGGTCATAGAGTCGGAAACGACTGAGTGACTGAACTGAACTGACCCTGTCCTTGCCTCCTTCTCCACCTTCTTTCCTGTGGAGTCAGATACAACCCAAGCCAGGCAGACCAATGCTTGCTATGGGTCAGGTCCCGTTCTAAGCACTTGTATATCTCAGATACTGGTATTCTCAGATACTCTATTCCTATTCTAGGATCACACCTTCAGCTTATTCCCTACTTACTCTAGTTTACATCCTCTCCTTGGATGACTTCATCTAAGTCATCCCCTCCTTTGAAATTTATATCCATATACCTACAGAATGTCTTCACCTACTTGGGTATCCCACAGACCACAATTCAGCCTGTTCAAAACTGAATTAATTATCTTTCCCCATCCAAACATGTTTTTCCTTCTGTATCCCATTAAAA